>OU015587.1:15982500-16070468 GCA_907165245.1 Habrosyne pyritoides
GGTAGGTAGGTAGGTAGGTAGGTAGGTAGGTAGGTAGGTAGGTAGGTAGGTAGGTAGGTAGGTAGGTAGGTAGGTAGGTAGGTAGGTAGGTAGGTAGGTAGGTAGGTAGGTAGGTAGGTAGGTAGGTAGGTAGGTAGGTAGGTAGGTAGGTAGGTAGGTAGGTAGGTAGGTAGGTAGGTAGGTAGGTAGGTAGGTAGGTAGGTAGGTAGGTAGGTAGGTAGGTAGGTAGGTAGGTAGGTAGGTAGGTAGGTAGGTAGGTAGGTAGGTAGGTAGGTAGGTAGGTAGGTAGGTAGGTAGGTAGGTAGGTAGGTAGGTAGGTAGGTAGGTAGGTAGGTAGGTAGGTAGGTAGGTAGGTAGGTAGGTAGGTAGGTAGGTAGGTAGGTAGGTAGGTAGGTAGGTAGGTAGGTAGGTAGGTAGGTAGGTAGGTAGGTAGGTAGGTAGGTAGGTAGGTAGGTAGGTAGGTAGGTAGGTAGGTAGGTAGGTAGGTAGGTAGGTAGGTAGGTAGGTAGGTAGGTAGGTAGGTAGGTAGGTAGGTAGGTAGGTAGGTAGGTAGGTAGGTAGGTAGGTAGGTAGGTAGGTAGGTAGGTAGGTAGGTTAGGTTAGGTTAGGTTAGGTTAGGTTAGGTTGGGGTGCAGGTTGAGAGCCTCCTCGTGGCGCACCCTGGGCAACGTCGGTTTCGAGTGCCACCACACTTGGGCCGGCGGCTGATCTCAACACCGGGAGGGGCGGCCGCTAAGCCGCGACGTAACCCGTAAGGACTACCGGCTCTGCAGGCGGGTCAATGAGGGATCCGCCATATGCATCCGGAGTCCTGCTTCCGTGCGGGGGTCGAAGCGGTCGAAGCGGCTCGCGCCACTCGGGAGGGGGGGCGGCTGCGAAGCCGCGACGTAACCCGCAAGGCGGGGTAGGCCAGGGCAACCGGATACCCCGAAAGGGGGAGCTCGCGGCTCTGCACCTGGGTACCTGCTGCCGGTGGGGATCGGAGCGGCTCGCGCCGCGTGGGGAGGGGCGCAATAGCGCCACCGCACCTATGGTGGTAGGTGTCGGAGCGGCTGAGGCCCGCCGCGGAGGCGACTGATGCCCGCGCTGCGTCTGTCCGATATTCGGCGGCAGCGCGGCGGCACAGCGCGAATGAGGGGTGGCTATAGCCACCGGAGAGGGGGGACTCGTGCCCGGGCTGCGTCTGTCCGGAGTCCGGCGGCAGTGGGCACGTAGTCGGTGGTGAGGAGGGGCGCTTCGCGCCGGAGATGGGGGGGACTCGTGCCCGCTGCGTCTGTCCGGAGTCCGGCGGCAGCGTGGGCACGTAGTCGGGGGAGAGGGGCGGCTGGCGCCGCGGAGGAGGGCGTCCCACCTGCGCTGCGTCTGTCCGGTATCCGGCGGCAGCGTGGGGGGACGGGAGGGCGGCGGCTGGTTTTTATGCCCAGCCGTCTGCCAACCCGTAATCCTGAGCAATCGGGACCGGGGGCCCGGGTCACGTATGGCCTGGGCTGCGAGGAGAAAACCTCTATAAAAAACGCCAGAGGGGCGGCAGGCGGCGTCTGGCAATGAGGGCCGGATGCCGCCGTACGCCGTGGGCCCCCGGTGCACCGGGGGTCCCACAGAGGAGGGGGGTCTTAAGGGGCGGCTGAGGCCCGCTGCCCTGACCCCCCGGTGACTGCGGGCGGGGGATGGGAGTCCCCCGCTCGCCTTTCAACGAGTCACCAAGAGGATAGGGGATGGCCGTGCGTATTCGGCCTCCCCATCGGAGAGGGCGCCCCTAGCTTCGGCTGGGGCGAGGACCGGTGGGCACCCGCGGGTAATGCTTAGGCGGGTACCGTGGGTGTCCAATGAACCGGTAGGCGGAAATACGCCGTGGTGGGTTTTGGTGGGTATACCCTCGGGCCCCTGCTCATTTTTGATATGAGAAGGGGAGTTTGCGAGCGGGAGCCCCACATATCCCCCCGTCTCTCCCAGGGCGGGGGTCGAACTCATAATGGGTTTCCCACCACGTCAACAAAAAAAAAAAAAAAAAAAAAAAAAAAAAAGGTTAGGTTAGGTTGGGGTGCAGGTTGAGAGCCTCCTCGTGGCGCACCCTGGGCAACGTCGGTTTCGAGTGCCACCACACTTGGGCCGGCGGCTGATCTCAACACCGGGAGGGGCGGCCGCTAAGCCGCGACGTAACCCGTAAGGACTACCGGCTCTGCAGGCGGGTCAATGAGGGATCCGCCATATGCATCCGGAGTCCTACTTCCGTGCGGGGGTCGAAGCGGTCGAAGCGGCTCGCGCCACTCGGGAGGGGGGGGCGGCTGCGAAGCCGCGACGTAACCCGCAAGGCGGGGTAGGCCAGGGCAACCGGATACCCCGAAAGGGGGAGCTCGCGGCTCTGCACCTGGGTACCTGCTGCCGGTGGGGATCGGAGCGGCTCGCGCCGCGTGGGGAGGGGCGCAATAGCGCCACCGCACCTATGGTGGTAGGTGTCGGAGCGGCTGAGGCCCGCCGCGGAGGCGACTGATGCCCGCGCTGCGTCTGTCCGATATTCGGCGGCAGCGCGGTGGCACAGCGCGAATGAGGGGTGGCTGTAGCCACCGGAGAGGGGGACTCGTGCCCGCGCTGCGTCTGTCCGGAGTCCGGCGGCAGTGGGCACGTAGTCGGGGGTGAGGAGGGGCGCTTTGCGCCGAGGAGGAGGGTGACTCGTGCCCGCTGCGTCTGTCCGGAGTCCGGCGGCAGCGTGGGCACGTAGTCGGGGGAGAGGGGCGGCTGGCGCCGCGGAGGAGGGCGTCCCACCTGCGCTGCGTCTGTCCGGTATCCGGCGGCAGCGTGGGGGGACGGGAGGGCGGCGGCTGGTTTTTATGCCCAGCCGTCTGCCAACCCGTAATCCTGAGCAATCGGGACCGGGGGCCCGGGTCACGTATGGCCTGGGCTGCGAGGAGAAAACCTCTATAAAAAACGCCAGAGGGGCGGCAGGCGGCGTCTGGCAATGAGGGCCGGATGCCGCCGTTCGCCGTGGGCCCCCGGTGCACCGGGGGTCCCACAGAGGAGGGGGGTCTTAAGGGGCGGCTGAGGCCCGCTGCCCTGACCCCCCGGTGACTGCGGGCGGGGGATGGGAGTCCCCCGCTCGCCTTTCAACGAGTCACCAAGAGGATAGGGGATGGCCGTGCGTATTCGGCCTCCCCATCGGAGAGGGCGCCCCTAGCTTCGGCTGGGGCGAGGACCGGTGGGCACCCGCGGGTAATGCTTAGGCGGGTACCGTGGGTGTCCAACGAACCGGTAGGCGGAAATACGCCGTGGTGGGTTTTGGTGGGTATACCCTCGGGCCCCTGCTCATTTTTGATATGAGGAGGGGAGTTTGCGAGCGGGAGCCCCACATATCCCCCCGTCTCTCCCAGGGCGGGGGTCGAACTCATAATGGGTTTCCCACCACGTCAACAAAAAAAAAAAAAAAAAAAAAAAAAAAAGGTTAGGTTAGGTTGGGGTGCAGGTTGAGAGCCTCCTCGTGGCGCACCCTGGGCAACGTCGGTTTCGAGTGCCACCACACTTGGGCCGGCGGCTGATCTCAACACCGGGAAGGGCGGCCGCTAAGCCGCGACGTAACCCGTAAGGACTACCGGCTCTGCAGGCGGGTCAATGAGGGATCCGCCATATGCATCCGGAGTCCTGCTTCCGTGCGGGGGTCGAAGCGGTCGAAGCGGCTCGCGCCACTCGGGAGGGGGGGCGGCTGCGAAGCCGCGACGTAACCCGCAAGGCGGGGTAGGCCAGGGCAACCGGATACCCCGAAAGGGGGAGCTCGCGGCTCTGCACCTGGGTACCTGCTGCCGGTGGGGGATCGAAGCGGCTCGCGCCGTTCGGGAGGGGGCGGCTGCGAAGCCGCACCGTAACCCGCAAGGCGGGGTAGGCCAGGGCAACCGGATACCCCGAAAGGGGGAGCTCGCGGCTCTGCACCTGGGTACCTGCTGCCGGTGGGGATCGGAGCGGCTCGCGCCGCGTGGGGAGGGGCGCAATAGCGCCACCGCACCTATGGTGGTAGGTGTCGGAGCGGCTGAGGCCCGCCGCGGAGGCGACTGATGCCCGCGCTGCGTCTGTCCGATATTCGGCGGCAGCGCGGTGGCACAGCGCGAATGAGGGGTGGCTGTAGCCACCGGAGAGGGGGACTCGTGCCCGCGCTGCGTCTGTCCGGAGTCCGGCGGCAGTGGGCACGTAGTCGGGGGTGAGGAGGGGCGCTTTGCGCCGAGGAGGAGGGTGACTCGTGCCCGCTGCGTCTGTCCGGAGTCCGGCGGCAGCGTGGGCACGTAGTCGGGGGAGAGGGGCGGCTGGCGCCGCGGAGGAGGGCGTCCCACCTGCGCTGCGTCTGTCCGGTATCCGGCGGCAGCGTGGGGGGACGGGAGGGCGGCGGCTGGTTTTTATGCCCAGCCGTCTGCCAACCCGTAATCCTGAGCAATCGGGACCGGGGGCCCGGGTCACGTACGGCCTGGGCTGCGAGGAGAAAACCTCTATAAAAAACGCCAGAGGGGCGGCAGGCGGCGTCTGGCAATGAGGGCCGGATGCCGCCGTACGCCGTGGGCCCCCGGTGCACCGGGGGTCCCACAGAGGAGGGGGGTCTTAAGGGGCGGCTGAGGCCCGCTGCCCTGACCCCCCGGTGACTGCGGGCGGGGGATGGGAGTCCCCCGCTCGCCTTTCAACGAGTCACCAAGAGGATAGGGGATGGCTGTGCGTATTCGGCCTCCCCATCGGAGAGGGCGCCCCTAGCTTCGGCTGGGGCGAGGACCGGTGGGCACCCGCGGGTAATGCTTAGGCGGGTACCGTGGGTGTCCAATGAACCGGTAGGCGGAAATACGCCGTGGTGGGTTTTGGTGGGTATACCCTCGGGCCCCTGCTCATTTTTGATATGAGGAGGGGAGTTTGCGAGCGGGAGCCCCACATATCCCCCCGTCTCTCCCAGGGCGGGGGTCGAACTCATAATGGGTTTCCCACCACGTCAACAAAAAAAAAAAAAAAAAAAGGTTAGGTTAGGTTAGGTTGGGGTGCAGGTTGAGAGCCTCCTCGTGGCGCACCCTGGGCAACGTCGGTTTCGAGTGCCACCACACTTGGGCCGGCGGCTGATCTCAACACCGGGAGGGGCGGCCGCTAAGCCGCGACGTAACCCGTAAGGACTACCGGCTCTGCAGGCGGGTCAATGAGGGATCCGCCATATGCATCCGGAGTCCTGCTTCCGTGCGGGGGTCGAAGCGGTCGAAGCGGCTCGCGCCACTCGGGAGGGGGGGCGGCTGCGAAGCCGCGACGTAACCCGCAAGGCGGGGTAGGCCAGGGCAACCGGATACCCCGAAAGGGGGAGCTCGCGGCTCTGCACCTGGGTACCTGCTGCCGGTGGGGGATCGAAGCGGCTCGCGCCGTTCGGGAGGGGGCGGCTGCGAAGCCGCACCGTAACCCGCAAGGCGGGGTAGGCCAGGGCAACCGGATACCCCGAAAGGGGGAGCTCGCGGCTCTGCACCTGGGTACCTGCTGCCGGTGGGGATCGGAGCGGCTCGCGCCGCGTGGGGAGGGGCGCAATAGCGCCACCGCACCTATGGTGGTAGGTGTCGGAGCGGCTGAGGCCCGCCGCGGAGGCGACTGATGCCCGCGCTGCGTCTGTCCGATATTCGGCGGCAGCGCGGCGGCACAGCGCGAATGAGGGGTGGCTATAGCCACCGGAGAGGGGGACTCGTGCCCGGGCTGCGTCTGTCCGGAGTCCGGCGGCAGTGGGCACGTAGTCGGTGGTGAGGAGGGGCGCTTCGCGCCGGAGATGGGGGGGACTCGTGCCCGCTGCGTCTGTCCGGAGTCCGGCGGCAGCGTGGGCACGTAGTCGGGGGAGAGGGGCGGCTGGCGCCGCGGAGGAGGGCGTCCCACCTGCGCTGCGTCTGTCCGGTATCCGGCGGCAGCGTGGGGGGACGGGAGGGCGGCGGCTGGTTTTTATGCCCAGCCGTCTGCCAACCCGTAATCCTGAGCAATCGGGACCGGGGGCCCGGGTCACGTATGGCCTGGGCTGCGAGGAGAAAACCTCTATAAAAAACGCCAGAGGGGCGGCAGGCGGCGTCTGGCAATGAGGGCCGGATGCCGCCGTACGCCGTGGGCCCCCGGTGCACCGGGGGTCCCACAGAGGAGGGGGGTCTTAAGGGGCGGCTGAGGCCCGCTGCCCTGACCCCCCGGTGACTGCGGGCGGGGGATGGGAGTCCCCCGCTCGCCTTTCAACGAGTCACCAAGAGGATAGGGGATGGCCGTGCGTATTCGGCCTCCCCATCGGAGAGGGCGCCCCTAGCTTCGGCTGGGGCGAGGACCGGTGGGCACCCGCGGGTAATGCTTAGGCGGGTACCGTGGGTGTCCAACGAACCGGTAGGCGGAAATACGCCGTGGTGGGTTTTGGTGGGTATACCCTCGGGCCCCTGCTCATTTTTGATATGAGGAGGGGAGTTTGCGAGCGGGAGCCCCACATATCCCCCCGTCTCTCCCAGGGCGGGGGTCGAACTCATAATGGGTTTCCCACCACGTCAACAAAAAAAAAAAAAAAAAAGGTTAGGTTAGGTTAGGTTAGGTTAGGTTAGGTTAGGTTAGGTTGGGGTGCAGGTTGAGAGCCTCCTCGTGGCGCACCCTGGGCAACGTCGGTTTCGAGTGCCACCACACTTGGGCCGGCGGCTGATCTCAACACCGGGAGGGGCGGCCGCTAAGCCGCGACGTAACCCGTAAGGACTACCGGCTCTGCAGGCGGGTCAATGAGGGATCCGCCATATGCATCCGGAGTCCTGCTTCCGTGCGGGGGTCGAAGCGGTCGAAGCGGCTCGCGCCACTCGGGAGGGGGGGCGGCTGCGAAGCCGCGACGTAACCCGCAAGGCGGGGTAGGCCAGGGCAACCGGATACCCCGAAAGGGGGAGCTCGCGGCTCTGCACCTGGGTACCTGCTGCCGGTGGGGGATCGAAGCGGCTCGCGCCGTTCGGGAGGGGGCGGCTGCGAAGCCGCACCGTAACCCGCAAGGCGAGGTAGGCCAGGGCAACCGGATACCCCGAAAGGGGGAGCTCGCGGCTCTGCACCTGGGTACCTGCTGCCGGTGGGGATCGGAGCGGCTCGCGCCGCGTGGGGAGGGGCGCAATAGCGCCACCGCACCTATGGTGGTAGGTGTCGGAGCGGCTGAGGCCCGCCGCGGAGGCGACTGATGCCCGCGCTGCGTCTGTCCGATATTCGGCGGCAGCGCGGTGGCACAGCGCGAATGAGGGGTGGCTGTAGCCACCGGAGAGGGGGACTCGTGCCCGCGCTGCGTCTGTCCGGAGTCCGGCGGCAGAGGGCACGTAGTCGGTGGTGAGGAGGGGCGCTTTGCGCCGAGGAGGAGGGTGACTCGTGCCCGCTGCGTCTGTCCGGAGTCCGGCGGCAGCGTAGGCACGTAGTCGGGGGAGAGGGGCGGCTGGCGCCGCGGAGGAGGGCGTCCCACCTGCGCTGCGTCTGTCCGGTATCCGGCGGCAGCGTGGGGGGACGGGAGGGCGGCGGCTGGTTTTTATGCCCAGCCGTCTGCCAACCCGTAATCCTGAGCAATCGGGACCGGGGGCCCGGGTCACGTATGGCCTGGGCTGCGAGGAGAAAACCTCTATAAAAAACGCCAGAGGGGCGGCAGGCGGCGTCTGGCAATGAGGGCCGGATGCCGCCGTACGCCGTGGGCCCCCGGTGCACCGGGGGTCCCACAGAGGAGGGGGGTCTTAAGGGGCGGCTGAGGCCCGCTGCCCTGACCCCCCGGTGACTGCGGGCGGGGGATGGGAGTCCCCCGCTCGCCTTTCAACGAGTCACCAAGAGGATAGGGGATGGCTGTGCGTATTCGGCCTCCCCATCGGAGAGGGCGCCCCTAGCTTCGGCTGGGGCGAGGACCGGTGGGCACCCGCGGGTAATGCTTAGGCGGGTACCGTGGGTGTCCAACGAACCGGTAGGCGGAAATACGCCGTGGTGGGTTTTGGTGGGTATACCCTCGGGCCCCTGCTCATTTTTGATATGAGGAGGGGAGTTTGCGAGCGGGAGCCCCACATATCCCCCCGTCTCTCCCAGGGCGGGGGTCGAACTCATAATGGGTTTCCCACCACGTCAACAAAAAAAAAAAAAAAAAAAGGTTAGGTTAGGTTAGGTTAGGTTAGGTTAGGTTAGGTTAGGTTAGGTTAGGTTAGGTTAGGTTAGGTTAGGTTAGGTTAGGTTAGGTTAGGTTAGGTTAGGTTGGGGTGCAGGTGAGAGGCCTCCTCGTGGCGCACCCTGGGCAACGTCAGCTCCAGGTGCCCACCAGCTTTTGGTGGACACTTGGCGCTGGCGGCTGACTCTCACATCCTTCCCTTCGGTCCTCTTCCCATCCTTCCACTCCCATCCTTTTAAGGGAAAACCCTTATCCTTCCCCCCTTCCTTCCCACCCCCCTTCCCCCTTCCCCGGCGGGCCCGGCGGCAGGTAACACTGTCGTCGGGAATAACCGCCCAAAACCGGAGGAGGTACGCCGCTCCTCTGCGATCCGTAGCCCGGGCATCCTGCAACGACCTCCACCAAATGGCGTTGTGGAGTAGTGGGACCCGGAGCGGAGGGCTTGCCTTGATTGGCCGGCCCGCGAGAAAGGAAAACTCTATAAAAACCCGTCAGGACAAGACGTAAAAACCCTGTGCACACCGGGCGAAATGCACAGTAGCCCGCAAGGGCACTAGCCTTGCCCCCGGAACGGCGTCACCCGGGGGTCGACCACCCTTTCGTCCACTACTCGTGGGATTCATAATGACAATGGCAAATCTTAAATTGAAAACGATGATGGTGAGCAGCGAGGAGGAAGGGGACACTGACTCGATGGTCAGTGTCGCTTCAAAAACGACCCGGCAAACACATAAACGGACCAGAAATGGTAGTGATGGCTCGGACCCAGACTCCAGTCTGGATGGGGTCGCGAGCCCGAACATGAGGAAGCGAGGACGAGGCCGGCCGCCAACTACGGGCCACTACGTGGGCCTGGCAAAGGCCAAGCTGGCGCTCGTCGAGGCCGAGAGACTGGCGGAGCAGCAGACGGCTGAGGCGGAGATCACCGCAGCCTCTCGAACGACGAGGGCGCGCACACGCGATCTCTCCCTGTCGGAGGCGTCCTCGGGTGGCGACGACTTCATGACGGCGACCGCGTTGAGCCGCGCGATTGAAGACAACGTCGCCTTAATAAAGAGGATCGCCGCCACGTCGGGGAACCTTAAGGGTACCTTTATGAAGGCCCTGAAGGACGCCGCCGAAGACATCGGCAAGGTCGCTTCCGTCTTGCAGAGCCGCTGCACCTCAGAAGAGACGAGAGGACTGCAGGCGGACAATGCACGCCTGCAGTCGGAGGTCGCGCAGCTCCGCAAGGAGATGGCGGAAATGAGGGAGCGCCTTGACCGCCAACACCCTCAGACGGAAGTGGCAGCGCCGACTCAGTCCAGGCAAGCGCCTCTCGACGCCGACGACCTGGTGCGCACCATCCTCTGCCAGGTGGGCACGATGGTAAACGCCAGGTTCGCGGCGTTCGAAGAAAGGTTGCTGCCTGAAAAAAGAGTGCGGCCTCCATTGGCAGCGGACAGGCGAGCGGACGACGTTCTTGAGGCCACTCCTGGGCCATCTTCCGCCCCGATTGAGGCTGCTCCGATCCGGGCTAGCCCTGGCGTATCGGAGGCTCCAAAGCCCCAGAGGGCGAAACAGCCGAAAAAGGCGGCGAAGAAAAAAGGGCCGAGCACACTAGGCACTCCCCGCGAAAGGGCAACAGAGCCCCCTCCAGCAGCCCCGGAACCCGCAGCTCAGGCGAACACAACCCGGCCTGAGGAGGGGGCCTGGAGCACGGTAGTGAAGAGGGGGAGAAAGAAGAGCCAGCCAAAGCAGGCCCCCCCCCCCTCGCAAACCTACCAAGGAGAGACCGGCAAGGCCCAGCCTCCCGAAGTCCTCCGCGGTAATGGTGACCCTCACGCCGGAGGCCATTGAGAAGGGCACGACCTATGAGGCGGTGATCGCCGAGGCAAAGGCCAAAATTAGGCTAGCGGACCTCGGGATCGCCGCCGTACGGTTTCGCGTGAGCGCCACCGGGGCCCGCATGTTTGAGGTTGCGGGCTCGGACAGTGGCCCGCTCGCCGATGCGCTTGCCACAAAGCTGGAGGAGGTCCTCAGCCGGGACACAGTCCGCGTCTCCAGGCCGGTCAAAACGACCGAGATCAAAATCTCCGGCCTGGACGACTCCATCTCGGCTGAGGAGGTGCTGAGCGCGGTCGCCATGGCGGGGGGCTGTCCCAAAGGTAGCCTGCGAAACAGCGGGGGGGTCGTTAAAGACCCATTCGGCGTTGGGCATATGTGGGTGGAGTGCCCGGTGGCAGTCGCAAAAGCCATCGCCGCAGCGGGTCGCCTCCAATTAACGTGGGTGTCGGCCTCCGTGAAGCTCCTGGAGCCCAAACCTCTGCGGTGCTTCAAGTGTCTGCAGAGGGGGCACATTAAGGCACAGTGTAGCTCGGAGGTCGACCGAAGCCAGGAGTGCTTCCGTTGCGGTGTGGACGGCCACAAGGCCAAGGGGTGCACGGCAAAGCCGCACTGCTCCATCTGTGCGGCGGCCAAAAAACCAGCAGAACATCTGCTGGGGGGCAAGGCCTGCCTCGCCCCAGCTCCCAAAGTCACGAGGAGAAAAGGTGCACCCCAGCCCCTGCTCAAACGCCAGCCACCTGTTGAGGTGATGGAGACGGATCCGCAACCACCGAACAATAATGGCCCTACATCTTCTTCAGGCCAACATTAACCACTGCGCTCGAGCCCAAGACCTGCTCCTTCAGAGCATGGTCGAGTGGTCGACGCACGTGGCGGTGGTTGCGGAGCCCTATTTCGTCCTCCCCAATAGGGACGACTGGATAGGGGACGAAGACGGTTTCGTCGCTCTGGTCGTGCCAAGATCATCCGGCTCACCGGTAGTGGACCAAATCCAGAAAGGTCATGGCTGCGTTGCGGCCGTCGTGGGTGGAGTCACGACCGTCGGCATTTACTGCCCCCCGAGCAGAACCCTCGCAGAGTTCGAGGGCCTCCTGGGCCAGGTTGAGACCCTCATCGGCAGAAGTCACCCACATCCTGCATTGGTAATGGGTGACTTCAACGCCAAAAACTCTGTGTGGGGTTGCACGGCCACTGATGCACGGGGTGCGGTATTGGAGGAGTGGGCGCTGACGGCGGGACTCTGCCTGCTGAACCGCGGCTCACAACCGACCTGCGTCCGACCGCAGGGGAGCTCGATCGTCGATTTGTCGTTCGCCAGCCCTCCGATAGCGCGCCGGGTCCGCGGGTGGGAGGTCGTGGAGGGCGTGGAGACGCTATCGGACCACCTCTACATCCGCTTCGAGGTGGCTGCGTCCTCCGCGGCTCCGTTCCATGCGGATCGCGGCGCGCTGCCTGGCGACGGCCCGCGATGGATGCTGAAGCGCCTCGACAGGGATGTCCTCATCGAGGCTTCCCTCGTCGAGACGTGGACGCCCCCGGACAGCTCCCTGAGCGTCGACGAGGAGGCGATAGCGCTGCGCCAGTCCATGACCCGCGTATGCGACGCGTCGATGCCGCGTCGGGGTCTCCTTCCGCCGAGACGCCAAGTGTACTGGTGGTCTGCCGAAATCGCAGAACTACGCGTACAATGCGTAGCGGCAAGACGCCAGTACCAACGGCAGCGGCGGAGGAGGCCCCGAGACGAGTCCGCGGAGTCGTCGCTGCGCGCCGCCTATGGGACGGCGAAAAGGGCGCTCCGAGTCGCCATCAGCGAGTCGAGGGACGGGGCCAGAGAAGCCATGGTGGAGACTCTGAACCAGGATCCATGGGGTCGCCCCTACCGAATGGTGCAGGGGAGATTCCGGCAGTGGGCGCCCCCTCTGACGCAGAGTCTCCAGCCTCAGCTGGTGGAAGCGGTGGTGGCGGCCCTCTTTCCCCGTAGGAGCGAGCACGCCCCTCCACCCATGGCACCGCATGCGAGGCGCGAGCCCATCGCCGGGCCCGAGGACATACCGCCGGTATCTGCCGGGGAGTTCGGGGCCGCAATTCTTCGGCTTCGCGCCAAAAACGCGGCCCCGGGCCCGGACGGTGTTCCCGGCCGGGTGTGGGTGCTAGCTGCGGACGTCTGCGAGGAGAGGGTGTGCCGCCTAATGGACGCATGTCTCGTCCAGGGACGCTTCCCGCAGGCTTGGAAGAGCGGCACGTTGGTCCTGCTCAGGAAGGAAGGCCGTGCGGTCGACTCGCCGTCCGGGTATCGGCCGATCGTGCTTCTCGACGAGGTGGCGAAGCTCTTTGAGCGCATAATAGCCAACCGCCTCGTCGAGCATCTGGAGAGGGTCGGTCCGAACCTGGACGACAACCAGTTCGGCTTCAGGGTGGGCAGGTCCACCGTGCACGCGATTCTGCGGGTGAAGGCGATGGCGGAGGAAGCAGTCGCACAGGGCGAGGTCGTCTTGGCGGTGTCTCTTGACATCGCCAATGCCTTCAATACCTTGCCCTGGAGTTGCATCAGGGAGGCACTCCGGTATCACCGGGTGCCGAACTACCTCCGCCGCGTCATCGCCGACTACCTGTCGGGGAGGTCCGTGGCGTACAGGAGCCGAGAGGCGTGGTGCCGCCATGTGGTGTCGTGCGGTGTTCCGCAGGGGTCGGTCCTCGGGCCGCTCCTGTGGAACATCGGGTACGACTGGGCGTTGCGGGGTGTCCTCCTCCGCGGGGTGAGTGTCACCTGTTACGCGGACGACACCCTCGTGACGGCCCGGGGCGGCACGCACCGAGAGTGCGCCATATTGGCGACGGCGGGAGTGGCCCAGGTTGTGGGTCGCATTCGGGCGTTGGGTCTCGAGGTGGCCTTAAATAAGTCCGAGGCTCTGTGTTTTCACGGACCTCGGAACGGGCCACCCTCGGGATCCCACATCGTCGTGGGCGGTGTGCGCATTAACATCGAGCCCCAAATGAAATATTTGGGGCTCACGCTCGACAGCCGGTGGACCTTTGAGGGCCACTTCCGTCGGTTGGTGCCCAAGCTGCTGCGCGCGGCGGCCGCACTCGGTAGTCTTCTGCCGAATCTGGGCGGCCCGAGAGCGGCCTGCCGGCGCCTGTACTTGGGCGTCATCCGCTCGATGGCACTGTACGGGGCACCCGTGTGGGACGGGGCTCTGAACGGCCGGACAATCGCCCTCCTGCATCGTCCGCAGAGGGCGATGGCCATCAGAGCCATCCGTGGATACCGCACGGTGTCCTTCGAGGCGGCGTGCGTTTTGGCCGGCTCCCTGCCGTGGGAGTTGGAGGCGGAGGTTCTCGCGTCCGTCTTTTCTTGGCGCGAGAGCCAGATCGCCACACACCGGCTCCCGCCTGCAGTGGAGGCGGTCGAAAGGGTGAGAGAGGAGCGGCGAGGGTCTGCCATACTCAAGTGGCGGCGCAACTTGCGTCACCCGAGTGCTGGTGTTCAGACGGTAGAGGCAGTCCGTCCGGTCCTGGTGCAGTGGCTGGAGCGGAGGCACGGTGCGCTCACCTTCCGGTTGTCGCAGGTGCTGTCGGGGCATGGATGCTTCGGCAGGTACCTGCACCGGATCGGGAGGGAGCCATCGGCGGTGTGCCACCACTGTGACGGCTGCCTGGAGGACACCGCCCAGCACACGCTGGAGGAGTGTCCGGCGTGGGCAGACCAGCGCCGGGAGCTCGTGGCCGTCGTGGGCGGCAACCCCACATTGCCGGTCATTGTGACCTCCATGGTGGAGACTGACCGTGCATGGGGTGCCGCCCAGAAGTTCGCTGAGGCGGTCATGGGGCTGAAGGAGGAGGCGGAAAGGGTGCGGGAGGCGAATGCCCCCGACCCGATCCGAAGCCGACGCTTGGGCAGGAGGAGGCGCGCGTATGCGCGCAACGCTCCCCCGCCCTAACAGTGACTCGAGTGGCGGGCTAGGGGAAGCCCGCCACTCCTAGAGAGTCGGCGAAGGCGCGCATACGCGCGAATGGCGTCGTAGCCGCGGGTGGAAACACCCGCGGCAGCAAGTCGGGGCGTCATGCCGGTCACCGCCGGGCGAGTAGACGAGTGCTCGTAAGAGTGTACCCTCGTCCCGGCGGAGAATGACACAGACGGCAAAAAGATGGGTTTTAGTGGGTATACCTCTCGGGCCCCTTCTCATTTTTGATATGAGAAGGGGAGTTTGCGAGAGGGAGTCCCACATAACCACCGCGTCTCCCCTGGCGCGGTGGTATGCGTAATGCATTTCCCATCTATAAAAAAAAAAAAAAAAGGTTAGGTTAGGTTAGGTTAGGTTAGGTTAGGTTAGGTTAGGTTAGGTTAGGTTAGGTTAGGTTAGGTTAGGTTAGGTTAGGTTAGGTTAGGTTGGGGTGCAGGTGAGAGGCCTCCTCGTGGCGCACCCTGGGCAACGTCAGCTCCAGGTACCCACCAGCTTTTGGTGGACACCTGGCGCTGGCGGCTAACTCTCACATCCTTCCCTTCGGTCCTCTTCCCATCCTTCCACTCCCATCCTTTTTAAGGGAAAACCCTTATCCTTCCCCCCTTCCTTCCCACCCCCCCTTCCCCCTTCCCCGGCGGGCCCGGCGGCAGGTAACACTGTCGTCGGGAATAACCGCCCAAAACCGGAGGAGGTACGCCGCTCCTCTGCGATCCGTAGCCCGGGCATCCTGCAACGACCTCCACCAAATGGCGTTGTGGAGTAGTGGGACCCGGAGCGGAGGGCTTGCCTTGATTGGCCGGCCCGCGAGAAAGGAAAACTCTATAAAAACCCGTCAGGACAAGACGTTAAAACCCTGTACACACCAGGCGACCTGTACAGTAGCCCGCAAGGGTACTAGCCTTGCCCCCGGAAAGGGCGTCACCCGGGGGTCGACCTTTTTATCGTCCCATACTCGTGGGAATCAATATGGAACTGGCAAATCAAAACCTGAAAACGATGATGGTGAGCAGCGAGGAGGAAGGGGACACTGACTCGATGGTCAGTGTCGCTTCAAAAACGACCCGGCTAACGCATAAAAGGACTAGGAACGGTAGTGATGGCTCGGACCCAGACTCCAGTCTGGATGGGGTTGCGAGCCCGAATATGAGGAAAAGAGGACGAGGCCGGCCGCCAACTACAGGCCACTACGTGGGCCTGGCAAAGGCGAAGCTGGCGCTCGTCGAAGCGGAGAGGCTGGCCGAGCAGCAGAGGGCTGAGGCTGAGATCGCCGCAACCTCTCGAGAGGTAAGGGCGCGGACACGGGATCTCTCCCTGTCGGAGGCGTCCTCGGGTGGCGACGACGACTTCCAAACGGCGACCGCGCTAAGCCGCGCGATCTATGATAATGTCGCCTTAATAAGGAGGGTCGCCACCACGTCGGGGAACCTAAAGGGGACCTTTATGAAGGCCCTGAAGGACGCCGCCGACGACATCGGCAAGGCTGCGCTGATCCTCCAAAGCCGCTGCACCTCAGAGGAGACGCGGGGCCTACAGGAGGACAATGCCCGTCTCAAGTCGGAGATCGCGCAGCTCCGCAAGGAGGTGGCCGAGATGCGGGAGCGCCTGGACGGGCCGCGCCCGCAAGCTGAAGTTGTGGCGAGTCAGCCTAAACCGGCACCCCTCGATGCCGAAGACCTGGTGCGCACCATCTTGTGCCAGGTGGGCGCGATGGTCAGCGCCAGGTTTGAGGCTCTTGAGGAGAGGCTGCTGCCGGAAAAGCGGCTTCGCCCACCACTGGCGGTAGACAGACGGGCTAATGATCCGCCCGAGATCCCTCCCGGGCCATCGACCGCCCCGACCGAGGATGCTCCGATCTGGGTCGGCTCTGGTGGACCGGAGGCTCCGAAGCCACAAAGGGCTCCGAAGCCAAAAAAGAAGCCGGCGAAGAAGGGGCAAACCTCGGTGGGCACTCCTCGCGAGAGGGCAGCAGAGCCCCGGCCCGATCCGACCGCGCCGCAGCCCGTGAGCCAGGCGACTCCGTCCCAGCCTGAGGAACAGACCTGGAGCGTGGTGGTGAGGAAGGGGGCTAACAAAAAGAAGGCCCAGGCGAAGCAGGGTCCCCCCCGCAAGCCAGCCAAAGAGAGGATGGCCAAACTGACCCCTCCAAAATCGGCTGCGGTGGTTGTCACCCTCACGCCGGAGGCGGCGGAAAAGGGCGTAACCTATGAGGCGGTGATCGCCGAGGCAAAGGCCAAAATCAGGCTGGCTGACCTCGGGATCGCCGCCGTACGGTTCCGCGTGAGCGCGACGGGAGCCCGCATGTTTGAGGTTGCGGGCTCGGACAGCGGCCCGCTCGCCGACGCGCTCGCCACGAAACTGGGGGAGGTCCTCAGCCGAGACACAGTCCGTGTCTCCAGGCCGTGCAAGACGACAGAGATAAAAATCTCCGGCCTGGACGACTCGATCTCGGCTGAGGAAGTGATGGGCGCGGTCGCCGAGGCGGGGGGCTGTCCGAGGGGCAGCCTCAAAAATAATGGCGGGATCGTCAAGGACCCATTTGGTGTGGGGCAGATGTGGGTGGAGTGCCCGGTGGCAGCCGCAAAACGCATCGCCGCAGCGGGCCGCCTAGCACTTTCCTGGGTGTCGGCCTCCGTAAAGCTCCTGGAGCCCAAACCCCTGCGGTGCTTTAGATGCCTGCAGAGGGGGCACATTAGGGCTCAGTGTAGCGCGGAGGTCGACCGCAGCCAGGAGTGCTTCCGCTGCGGGGTCGCCGGGCACAAGTCCAAAGGATGCACGGCAAAGCCGCACTGCACCATCTGTGCGGCAGCCAAAAAACCGGCCGACCACCTGCCGGGGGGTAAGGCTTGCCCCGCACCAGCCCCCAAAGTCGGCAGAAAGAAGGCACCCCTACTGAAACGCCAGCCCCCTACAGGGGAGGCAATGGAGACGGACCCGCAACCACCAAACAGTAATGGCTCTACACCTGCTACAAGCAAACATTAACCACTGCGCTCGGGCCCAAGACCTGCTCCTCCAGAGCATGGTCGAGTGGTCCACGCACGTGGCGGTGGTTGCGGAGCCCTACTTTGTCCTCCCCAACAGGGACGACTGGCTGGGCGACGTGGACGGCTCGGTGGCCCTTATAATACCGAGGTCCACTGGCTCCCCTGTGGTCGAGTGCGTGCGGAGAGGCCGAGGTTGCGTCGCGGCAGTCGTGGGAGGAGTCACCGTCGTCGGCGTGTACTGCCCCCCGAGCAGAACCCTCGCGGAGTTCGAGGGCCTCCTAGGCCAAGTCGAGGCCCTCATCGGCGGGAGTCACCCGCATCCAGCTCTGGTAGTGGGTGACTTCAACGCCAAAAACTCTGCGTGGGGTTGTTCGGCCACTGACGCACGGGGCGCAGTACTTGAAGAGTGGGCGCTGACGGCGGGACTCAACCTGCTCAACCGCGGCTCGCGGCCGACCTGCGTTCGGCCACAGGGCAGCTCCATAGTGGACCTGTCCTTCGCCAGTCCTGCGGTGGCGCGCCGAGTGTACGGGTGGGGGGTCGTGGAGGACGTAGAGACGCTTTCGGACCACCTCTACATCCGTTTCGAGGTGTCTGCGTCCTCCGCGGCCCCGTTCCATTCGGGGCGTGGCGCGCTGCCTGGCGACGGCCCTCGGTGGGTGCTGAAGCGCCTCGACAGGGATGTCCTCATCGAGGCTTCCCTCGTCGAGACGTGGACGCCCCCCGACAACTCACTGAGCGTCGACGAAGAGGCCATGGCGCTGCGCCAGTCGATGGCTCGGGTCTGTGACGCGTCGATGCCGCGACAGGGTCCCCTTCCGCCGAGACGCCAGGTGTACTGGTGGTCTGCCGAAATCGCGGAACTACGCACCCAATGCGTAGCGGCAAGACGCCAGTACCAAAGGCAACGGCGAAGGAGGCCCCAAGACGAGTCCGCCGAGTCGTCGCTGCGCGTGGCCTATAGGGCGGCCAAACGCTCCCTCAGTGTCGCAATCAGCGAGTCGCGCGACGGGGCGAGGGAGGAGATGGTGGAGTCGCTGAATCAGGATCCATGGGGGCGTCCCTATCGGATGGTGCAGGGGAAGTTCCGGGCGTGGGCGCCCCCCCTGACGCAGAGTCTCCATCCTCAGCTGGTCGAGTCGGTGGTGGCGGCGCTCTTTCCCCGCAGAGGCGAGCACACCCCTCCATCTATGGCTCCGAGGGAGCCTATCGCCGGGACCGAGGAAGCACCGCCGGTATCTGCCGGGGAGTTCGGGGCCGCCATTCTTCGGCTGCGCGCCAAAAAGACGGCCCCGGGTCCGGACGGTGTTCCCGGCCGCGCGTGGGTCCTAGCCGCGGATGCCTACGAGGAGAGGGTGTGTCGCCTGATGGACGCCTGCTTTGCCCAGGGCCGCTTCCCACAACTGTGGAAGACCGGCACACTAGTCCTCCTGAGGAAGGAGGGCCGGGCGGTCGATTCGCCGTCCGGGTACCGGCCGATCGTGCTCCTTGACGAGGCGGCGAAGCTCTTCGAGCGGGTCATAGCAAACCGCCTCGTCGAGCATCTGGAGAGGGTCGGTCCGGGCCTGGACGACAGACAGTACGGCTTTCGGGTGGGCAGGTCCACCGTCCACGCGATCCTGCGGGTGAAAGCGATGGCGGAGGAAGCAGTCGCACAGGGCGAGGTCGTCTTGGCGGTGTCCCTTGACATCGCCAACGCCTTTAACACCTTGCCCTGGAGTTGCATTAGAGAGGCACTCCGGTATCACCGGGTGCCGAACTACCTCCGCCGCATCATCGCCGACTACCTGGCGAGCAGGACCGTGGCGTATCGGGGCCGCGAGGCGTGGTGCCACCACGAGGTGTCGTGCGGTGTTCCACAGGGGTCGGTCCTCGGGCCGCTCCTGTGGAACATCGGGTACGACTGGGCGTTGCGGGGTGTCCTCCTCCGCGGGGTGAGCGTCACTTGTTACGCGGACGACACCCTCGTGACGGCCCGGGGCGGTACGCACCGCGAGTGCGCCATTTTGGCGACGGCGGGAGTGGCCCAGGTCGTTGGTCGCATCCGGGCGTTGGGTCTCGAGGTGGCCTTAAACAAGTCCGAGGCTCTGTGTTTTCACGGACCTCGGAACGGGCCACCTTCGGGATCCCACATCGTCGTGGGCGGGGTGCGCATCGACATCGAGCCCCAAATGAAATATTTGGGGCTCACGCTCGACAGTCGATGGACCTTCGAGGCCCACTTCCGCCGGCTGGTGCCCAAGTTGTTGCGCGCGGCGGCCGCACTCGGCAGTCTTCTGCCGAATCTGAACGGCCCGAAGGCGGCCTGCCGGCGCCTGTACTTGGGCATCGTGCGCTCGATGGCGCTGTACGGGGCACCCGTGTGGGACGGCGCCCTGAGTGGCCGGACAATCGCCCTTCTGCATCGTCCGCAGAGGGCGATGGCCATCAGGGTGGCCCGTGGATACCGCACGGTGTCCTTCGACGCGGCGTGCGTCTTGGCCGGCTCCCTGCCGTGGGAACTGGAGGCGGAGGTTCTCGCGTCCGTTTTCTCTTGGCGCGAGAACCAAATCGCCACACACCGGCTCCCGCCGGCGGTGGAGGCGGTCGAGAGGGTGAGGGAGGAGCGGCGAGCGACCGCCGTCCTAAAGTGGCGGCGCCGACTCCGACACCCGAGCGCTGGTGCTCGGACGGTGGAGGCGATTCGTCCGGTGCTCACGCAGTGGATGGACAGGAGACACGGTGCGCTCACCTTCCGATTGTCGCAGGTGCTGTCGGGGCATGGCTGCTTCGGCAAGTACCTGCACCGGATCGGGAGGGAGCCATCGCCGATGTGTCACCACTGCGTGGGGTGCCTAGAGGACACCGCCCAACACACGCTGGAGGAGTGTCCGGCGTGGGCGAACCAGCGTCGGGAGCTCGTGGCCGCCGTGGGCGGTAACCTTTCATTGCCGGTCATTGTGACCTCCATGGTGGAGACTGACCGTGCATGGGGTGCCGCCCAGAAGTTCGCTGAGGCGGTCATGGGGCTGAAAGAGGAGGCGGAAAGGGTGCGGGAGGCGAACGCCCCCGACCCGATCCGCAGCCGCCGCTTGGGACGGAGGAGGCGTGCGTACGCGCGCAACGCCCCCCCACCCTAATCGAGACTCGAGTGACGGGCTAGGGGAAGCCCGCCACTCTTAGAGAGTCAGTGAGGGCGCGCTTGCGCGCGAACGGTGAGGTCGCCGCGGGTGTAAACAGCCCGCGGCAGCGAGGCGGGGCGTCGAGCCGGTCATCGCCGGGGCGAAGATGAATGCTCAACAGAGTGTGCCTTCGCCTCGGCGGCTACTGACGATGACGGAAGAAACAGGGGTTTTAGTGGGTATACCTCTCGGGCCCCTTCTCATTTTTGATATGAGAAGGGGAGTTTGCGAGAGGGAGTCCCACATAACCACCGCGTCTCCCCTGGCGCGGTGGTATGCGTAATGCATTTCCCCTGTATAAAAAAAAAAAAAAAAAAAAAAAAAAAAAAAAAAAAAAAAGGTTAGGTTAGGTTAGGTTAGGTTAGGTTAGGTTAGGTTAGGTTAGGTTAGGTTAGGTTAGGTTAGGTTAGGTTAGGTTAGGTTAGGTTAGGTTGGGGTGCAAGTTGAGAGCCTCCTCGTGGCGCACCCTGGGCAACGTCGGTTTCAAGTGCCACCACACTTGGGCCGGCGGCTAATCTCAACACCGGGAGGGGCGGCTGCAAAGCCGCGACGACTGCTCCTCACCCGCAATGGCGGGGACGTCCGGCTCTGCGGGCAGAACCAGCCCTGGGGGGGGCAGGATCAGCCTTACGCATCCGGAGTCCCGCTGCCAGCGGGGGTCGAAGCGGCGAAGTGGCTCGCGCCACTCGGGGCGGGGCGGTGCGAAGCCGCAACGTAACCCACAAGGCGGGGAAGCCCCAGCTCTGCAACCGGATACCCCGAAAGGGGGAGCTCCGTGCCCTGCAACTGGGTACCTGCGGCCGGTGGGGGTCGAAGCGGTTAGCGCCGCCTGGGAGGGGCGGCTACGAAGTCGCACCGTAACCCACAAGGCGGGGTAGGCCAGCTCTGCAACCGGATACCCCGAAAGGGGGAGCTCCGTGCCCTGCACCTGGAAACCTGCTGCCGGTGGGGATCGGAGCGACGGAGTGGCTGCGCCACTCGGGAGGGGCGGCTGCGAAGCCGCACCGTAACCCACAAGGCGGGGTAGGCCAGCTCTGCAACCGGATACCCCGAAAGGGGGAGCTCCGTGCCCTGCACCTGGAAACCTGCTGCCGGTGGGGATCGGAGCGGCGGAGTGGCTGCGCCACTCGGGAGAGGCGGCTGCGAGGCCGCGACGTAACCCGCAAGGCGGGGTAGGCCAGCTCTGCAACCGGATACCCCGAAAGGGGGAGCTCCGTGCCCTGCACCTGGAAACCTGCTGCCGGCGGGGGTCGTAGCGGCTCGCGCCGCGGGGGGAGGGGGCGCAATTGCGCCACCGCACCTATGGTGGTAGGTGTCGGAGCGGCTGAGGCCCGCCGCTAGGGGGCGACTAGTGTCCGCGCTGCGTCTGTCCGATATTCGGCGGCAGCGCGGCACAGCGCGATGGAGGGTGGCTTTAGCCACCGGAGAGGGGGACTCGTGCCCGTGCTGCGTCTGTCCGGAGTCCGGCGGCAGTGGGCACGTAGTCGGGGGTGAGGAGGGGCGCTTCGCGCCGGAGATGAGGGCGACTGGTGCCCGCGCTGCGTCTGTCCGACATTCGGCGGCGACGCGGGCACGCAGTGAAAGGTGAGGAGGAGGGCGCTTTGCGCCGGTGATGGGGGGTGACTGGTGCCCGCGCCGCGTCTGTCCGACATTCGGCGGCAGCGCGGGCACGCAGTGAGGGGAGGTGGGCGGCTCGCGCCGCGGAGGGGGGCGTCTTACCCGCGCTGCGTCTGTCCGGCATCCGGCGGCAGCGTGGGGGGACGGAAGGGCGGCGGTTGGTTTTTGTGTCCAGCCGTCTGCCAACCCGTAATCCCGAGCAATCGGGGCCGGGGGCCCGGGTCATGCATGGCCTGGGCTGCGAGGAGAAAACCTCTATAAAAAATCACAGTGACTCGAGTGGCGGGCTCGGGGACGCCCGCCACTCTTAGAGAGTCAGCGAGGGCGCGCTTCAGCGCGAATGACGGCGTAGCCGCGGGTGGAAACACCCGCGGTAAGTAGACGTGGCGTCATGCCGGTCACCGCCGGGCGAGTGACGAGTGCTCGAAAGAGCGTACCCTTGTCTCGGCGGAGAATGACACAGACGGCAAACAGGGGTTTTAGTGGGTAAACCTCCCGGGCCCCCTCTCATTTTTGATATGAGGGGGGGAGTTTGCGGGAAGGGAGTCCCACATAACCACCGCGTCTTTCCCCAAGGCGTGGTGGTATGCGCAAAGCATTTCCCCTGTATAAAAAAAAAAAAAAAAAAAAAAAAAAAAAGGTTAGGTTAGGTTGGGGGGGTGGGGTGCAAGTTGAGAGCCTCCTCGTGGCGCACCCTGGGCAACGTCGGTTTCAAGTGCCACCACACTTGGGCCGGCGGCTAATCTCAACACCGGGAGGGGCGGCTGCAAAGCCGCGACGACTGCTCCTCACCCGCAATGGCGGGGACGTCCGGCTCTGCGGGCAGAACCAGCCCTGGGGGGGGGGCAGGATCAGCCTTACGCATCCGGAGTCCCGCTGCCAGCGGGGGTCGAAGCGGCGAAGTGGCTCGCGCCACTCGGGGCGGGGCGGTGCGAAGCCGCAACGTAACCCACAAGGCGGGGAAGCCCCAGCTCTGCAACCGGATACCCCGAAAGGGGGAGCTCCGTGCCCTGCAACTGGGTACCTGCGGCCGGTGGGGGTCGAAGCGGTTAGCGCCGCCTGGGAGGGGCGGCTACGAAGTCGCACCGTAACCCACAAGGCGGGGTAGGCCAGCTCTGCAACCGGATACCCCGAAAGGGGGAGCTCCGTGCCCTGCACCTGGAAACCTGCTGCCGGTGGGGATCGGAGCGACGGAGTGGCTGCGCCACTCGGGAGGGGCGGCTGCGAAGCCGCACCGTAACCCACAAGGCGGGGTAGGCCAGCTCTGCAACCGGATACCCCGAAAGGGGGAGCTCCGTGCCCTGCACCTGGAAACCTGCTGCCGGTGGGGATCGGAGCGGCGGAGTGGCTGCGCCACTCGGGAGAGGCGGCTGCGAGGCCGCGACGTAACCCGCAAGGCGGGGTAGGCCAGCTCTGCAACCGGATACCCCGAAAGGGGGAGCTCCGTGCCCTGCACCTGGAAACCTGCTGCCGGCGGGGGTCGTAGCGGCTCGCGCCGCGGGGGGAGGGGGCGCAATTGCGCCACCGCACCTATGGTGGTAGGTGTCGGAGCGGCTGAGGCCCGCCGCTAGGGGGCGACTAGTGTCCGCGCTGCGTCTGTCCGATATTCGGCGGCAGCGCGGCACAGCGCGATGGAGGGTGGCTTTAGCCACCGGAGAGGGGGACTCGTGCCCGTGCTGCGTCTGTCCGGAGTCCGGCGGCAGTGGGCACGTAGTCGGGGGTGAGGAGGGGCGCTTCGCGCCGGAGATGAGGGCGACTGGTGCCCGCGCTGCGTCTGTCCGACATTCGGCGGCGACGCGGGCACGCAGTGAAAGGTGAGGAGGAGGGCGCTTTGCGCCGGTGATGGGGGGTGACTGGTGCCCGCGCCGCGTCTGTCCGACATTCGGCGGCAGCGCGGGCACGCAGTGAGGGGAGGTGGGCGGCTCGCGCCGCGGAGGGGGGCGTCTTACCCGCGCTGCGTCTGTCCGGCATCCGGCGGCAGCGTGGGGGGACGGAAGGGCGGCGGTTGGTTTTTGTGTCCAGCCGTCTGCCAACCCGTAATCCCGAGCAATCGGGGCCGGGGGCCCGGGTCATGCATGGCCTGGGCTGCGAGGAGAAAACCTCTATAAAAAATCACAGTGACTCGAGTGGCGGGCTCGGGGACGCCCGCCACTCTTAGAGAGTCAGCGAGGGCGCGCTTCAGCGCGAATGACGGCGTAGCCGCGGGTGGAAACACCCGCGGTAAGTAGACGTGGCGTCATGCCGGTCACCGCCGGGCGAGTGACGAGTGCTCGAAAGAGCGTACCCTTGTCTCGGCGGAGAATGACACAGACGGCAAACAGGGGTTTTAGTGGGTAAACCTCCCGGGCCCCCTCTCATTTTTGATATGAGGGGGGGAGTTTGCGGGAAGGGAGTCCCACATAACCACCGCGTCTTTCCCCAAGGCGTGGTGGTATGCGCAAAGCATTTCCCCTGTATAAAAAAAAAAAAAAAAAAAAAAAAAAAAAAAAGGTTAGGTTGGGGTGCAGGTGAGAGGCCTCCTCGTGGCGCACCCTGGGCAACGTCAGCTCCAGGTACCCACCAGCTTTTGGTGGACACCTGGCGCTGGCGGCTAACTCTCACATCCTTCCCTTCGGTCCTCTTCCCATCCTTCCACTCCCATCCTTTTTAAGGGAAAACCCTTATCCTTCCCCCCTTCCTTCCCACCCCCCCTTCCCTCTTCCCCGGCGGGCCCGGCGGCAGGTAACACTGTCGTCGGGAATAACCGCCCAAAACCGGAGGAGGTACGCCGCTCCTCTGCGATCCGTAGCCCGGGCATCCCGCAACGACCTCCACCAAATGGCGTTGTGGAGTAGTGGGACCCGGAGCGGAGGGCTTGCCTTGATTGGCCGGCCCGCGAGAAAGGAAAACTCTATAAAAACCCGTCAGGACAAGACGTAAAAACCCTGTGTACACCGGGCGAAATACACAGTAGCCCTCACGGGCACTAGCCTTGCCCCCGGAACGGCGTCACCCGGGGGTCGACCACCCTTTCGTCCGCTTATCGTGGGAATCAAAATGACTATGGCAAACCAAAACAAAAAACCGATGATGGACAGCAGCGAGGAGGATGGGGACACTGACTCAATGGTCAGTGTCGCATCAACAACGACCCGGCGAACTCACAAAAGGACTAGAAACAGCGACTCGGACCCGGACATAAGTTTGGATGGGGTTTCGAGCCCAACGGTGAGGAAGAGGCGAGGGCGGCCGCCAACCACGGGCCACTACGTTGGCCTGGCAAAGGCGAAGCTGGCCCTGGTAGAGGCCGAAAGATTGGCTGAACAGCAGAGGGCTGAGGCGGAGGTGACGGCAACCTCCCGAAAGCTCCGGGCGCGCACCAGAGATCTCTCCCTGTCGGAGGCGTCCTCGGGCGGCGACGACTTTTTGACGGCGACCGCGCTTAGCCGCGCGATCGACGATAATGTCGCTCTAATAAAGAGGGTCGCCGCCACGTCGGGGAACCTCAAGGGCACCTTCATGCGGGCCCTGAAAGACGCCGCCGACGAGATCGGCAAGGTGGCCTCCGTTTTGCAGAGCCGCTGCACCTCGGAGGAGACGCGTGGCCTGCAGGCGGACAATGCCCGCCTCCAGTCTGAGGTCGCGCAGCTCCGAAAGGAGGTTGCGGAAATGCGGGAGCGCATGGAGAGGCCGCGCCCGCAAGCGGAAGTGGTTGAGACGAGTCAGCCTAAACCGGCACCCCTCGACGCCGAAGACCTGGTGCGCACCGTCCTGTGTCAGGTGGGCGCGATGGTGAGCGCCAGGTTCGAGGCTCTTGAGGACAGGTTGCTGCCGGAAAGGCGACTTCGGCCTCCATTAGCGGCGGACAGGCGGGCCCTCGAGACCCCCGACATCTCCCCGGGGCTATCTTCTGCCCCGATCGAGGCTGCTCCGGTCCAGGCCAACACTGGTGGACCGGAGGCTCCAAAGCCGCAAAGGGCGAAGAAGCCCAAGGGGAAAAAGCCGGGACAAAAGGTGCAAAGCACAGGCGGCACTCGTCGCGAGAGGGCAGCAGAACCCCTCCCAGCAGGCCCGGAGCCCGCAGAACAGACCAGCCCAACCCAGCCAAAAGAACTGGCCTGGAATCTGGTCGTTAAGAAAGGGGGCAATAAAAAGAAGGGTCAGCCGAAACAGGGTCCACCCCGCAAACCTGCCAAGGGGAGGTCGGTCAAACTGACCCCTCCCAAGACAGCCGCGGTGGTGGTTACCCTCACGCCGGAGGCTACAGAAAAAGGCGTGACGTACGAGGCGGTGATCGCCGAGGCAAAGGCCAAAATCAGGCTAGCGGACCTCGGGATCACCGCCGTACGTTTCCGAGTGTGTGCGACCGGGGCCCGCATGTTCGAGGTTGCGGACCCGGACAGCGGCCCACTCGCCGACGCGCTCGCCGCTAAATTGGGGGAGGTCCTCGGCCGGGACACAGTCCGCGTCTCCAGGCCGGTAAAGACGACGGAGATCAAAATCTCCGGCCTGGACGACTCGATCTCGGTCGGGGAGGTTTTGAGCGCGGTCGCCGAGGCGGGCGGCTGTTCCATAAACAGCCTCCGAAACAGCGGCGGGGTAGTGAGGGACCCTTTCGGCGTGGGGCACATGTGGGTTGAGTGCCCAGTGGCGGCCGCCAATCGCATCGCCGCAGCGGGCAGCCTCAGCCTGTCCTGGGTGTCGGCCTCCGTCAAGCTCCTTGAGCCCAGACCTCTGCGGTGCTACAGATGCCTGCAGAGGGGGCACATAAGAGCCCAATGCAAGGCGGAGGTCGACAGGAGCCAGGAGTGCTTCCGCTGCGGGGTGGCTGGCCACACGTCGAAGGGGTGCTCGGCGAAGCCGCGGTGCTCGCTTTGCGCCGCCGCAAACAAACCGGCAGACCATCTGCTGGGGGGCAAGGCGTGCCACGCACCAGCCCCCAAAGCTGGCAGAGGAAGGGCCCCACGCCAGCTGCCTGTGGAGGCGGTGGTGATGGAGACGGACCCCGCAACCACCGAGGTGTGAGGGGGGCGCTTTTTGCGCCGACGATGGGGGGCGACTGGTGCCCGCGCTGCGTCTGTCCGACATTCGGCGGCAGCGCGGGCACTCAGTGAAAAGGTGAGTGGCGGCTCGCGCCGCGGAGGGGGGCGTCCTACCCGCGCTGCGTCTGTCCGGCATCCGGCGGCAGCGTGGGGGGGGACGAAAGGGCGGCGGCTGTGCTTTTTGTGTCCAGCCGTCGGCCAACCCGTAATCCCGAGCAATCGGGTCCGGGGGCCCGGGCCATTCATGGCCTGGGCCGCGAGGAGAAAACCTCTATAAAAAACCACAGCGACTCGAGTGGCGGGCTAGGGGAAGCCCGCCACTCCTAGAGAGTCGGCGAGGTCGCGCTTCTGCGCGAATGGCGACGTAGCCGCGGGTGTTTTCCACCCGCGGCAGCTAGACGTGGCGCCAGGCCGGTCACCGCCGGGCGAGTGACGAGTGCTCAAAAGAGTGTACCCTCGCCCCGGCGGAGAATGACAACGACGGCAAAACAGGGGTTTTAGTGGGTAAACCTCCCGGGCCCCCTCTCATTTTTGATATGAGGGGGGGAGTTTGCGGGAAGGGAGTCCCACATAACCACCGCGTCTTTCCCCAAGGCGCGGTGGTATGCGTAAAGCATTTCCCCTGTCTAAAAAAAAAAAAAAAAAAAAAAAAAAAGGTTAGGTTAGGTTGGGGTGCAGGTGAGAGGCCTCCTCGTGGCGCACCCTGGGCAACGTCAGCTCCGAGTGCCCACCAGCTTTTGGTGGACACTCGGCGCTGGCGGCTGACTCTCACGTCCTTCCCTTCGGTCCTCTTCCCATCCTTCCACTCCCATCCTCCTTAAGGGAAAACCCTTATCCTTCCCCCCTTCCTTCCCACCCCCCCTTCCCCCCTTCCCCGGCGGGCCCGGCGGCAGGTAACACTGTCGTCGGGAATAACCGCCCAAAACCGGAGGAGGTACGCCGCTCCTCTGCGATCCGTAGCCCGGGCATCCTGCAACGACCTCCACCAAATGGCGTTGTGGAGTAGTGGGACCCGGAGCGGAGGGCTTGCCTTCATTGGCCGGCCCGCGAGAAAGGAAAACTCTATAAAAACCCGTCAGGACAAGACGTAAAAACCCTGTACACACCAGGCGACCTGTACAGTAGCCCGCAAGGGTACTAGCCTTGCCCCCGGAAAGGGCGTCACCCGGGGGTCGACCTCTATATCGTCCCATACTCGTGGGAATCAAAATGGAACTGGCAAAACTCAATCGACAACTGATGGACAGCAGCGAGGAGGATGGGGACACTGACTCGATAGTCAGTGTCGCATCAACGACGAATCGGCAAACGTTTAAACGGACTCGGAATAGCGACTCGGACCCGGACATAAGTTTGGATGGGGTCTCGAGCCCTACGGTGCGAAAAAGGCGAGGTCGGCCGCCAACAACGGGCCACTACGTGGGCCTGGCGAAGGCGAAGCTGGCGCTCGTCGAGGCGGAAAGGCAGGCGGAGCAACAAAGGGCTGAGGCGGAGGTGATGGCGGCCTCCCGAGAGCTCCGGGCGCGGAACAGGGATCTCTCCCTGTCGGAGGCGTCCTCGGGTGGCGACGATTTTATGACGGCGACCGCGTTGAGCCGCGCGATCGAAGACAACGTCGCCCTCATTAAGAAAGTCGCCGTCAAGTCGGGGAACCTCAAGGGGACCTTTTCGCGGGCCCTGAAGAATGCCGCCGATGAAATCGGCAAGGTCGCCTCCATTTTGCAGAGCCGCTGCACCTCGGAGGAGACGCGTGGACTACAAGCGGACAACGCCCGCCTGCAGTCGGAGGTCGCGCAGCTCCGAAAGGAGGTCGCAGAAATGCGGGAGCGCATGGACAGGCCGCGCCCGCAGGCCGAAGCGGCTGTGCCCAACCAGCCTAAGCCCGACGCCGAAGACCTGGTGCGCACCATTCTGTGCCAGGTGGGCGCGATGGTGAGCGCCAGGTTTGAGGCACTCGAAGAGAGGCTGCTGCCCGAGAGGCGACATCGCCCTCCCCTGGCGGCTGACAGGCGGGCCAGCGAGGTCCGCGAGATCTCCCCAGGGCCATCTTCTGCCCCGATCGAGGCTGCTCCGGTCCAGGCCAATACTGGTGGACCGGAGGCTCAAAAGCCAAAAGGGGCAAAGAAGCCCAAGGGGAAAAAGGGACGAGGTTCGGTGGGCGCTCCCCGTGAGAGGGCGGCAGAGCCACAGCCCACCTCAACAGCGCCGAGACCCGCAGACCAGGCGGCCACAACCCAGCCCACGGATCTGGCCTGGAGCGTGGTCGTAAAAAAGGGAGCCAAGAAGAAGGGCCAGTCGAAGCAGGCCCCCCCCCGCAAGCCGGCCAAGGAGAAATCGGCCAAGCTGACCCCCCCAAAGTCGGCTGCGGTGGTGGTTACCCTCACGCCGGAGGCCGTAGATAAGGGCATCACATACGTGGCGGTGATCGCCGAGGCAAAGGCCAAGATAAGGCTAGCGGACCTCGGGATCGCCGCCGTAAGGTTCCGCGTGAGCGCCACGGGAGCCCGTATGTTTGAGGTTGCGGGCTCGGACAGCGGCCCGCAGGCGGACGCGCTCGCCACAAAATTGGAGGAGGTCCTCGGCCGGGACACAGTCCGCGTCTCCAGGCCGGTCAAAACGACCGAGATCAAAATCTCCGGCCTGGATGACTCCATCTCGGCTGAGGAGGTGTTGGGCGCGGTCGCCGAGGCGGGAGGCTGTCCGAGGGGCAGCCTCAAGAACAGCGGCGGGGTGGTGAGGGACCCCTTCGGCGTGGGGCACATGTGGGTTGAGTGCCCGGTGGCAGCCGCCTACTGCATTGCCGCAGCGGGCAGCCTCAAACTTTCGTGGGTGTCGGCCTCCGTCAAGCTCCTTGAGCCTAGACCTCTGCGGTGCTTCAGATGCCTGCAGAGGGGGCACATAAGGGCACAATGCAAGGCGGAGGTCGACAGGAGCCAGGAGTGCTTCCGCTGCGGGGTGGCTGGCCACAAAGCGAAGGGGTGCTCGGCGAAGCCGCGGTGCTCGTTATGCGCCGCCGCCAACAAACCGGCAGACCATCTGCTGGGGGGCAAGGCGTGCCACGCGCCAGCCCCCAAAGCCGGCAGAGGAAGGGCCCCACAGCCCCTGCCTGTGGAGGTGGCGATGGAGACGGGCCCCGCCACCACCGAGGTGTGAGAGGGGCGCTTTTTGCGCCGACGATGGGGGGCGACTGGTGCCCGCGCTGCGTCTGTCCGACATTCGGCGGCAGCGTGGGCACTCAGTGAAAGGTGAGTGGCGGCTCGCGCCGCGGAGGGGGGCGTCCTACCCGCGCTGCGTCTGTCCGGCATCCGGCGGCAGCGTGGGGGGGGGCGAAAGGGCGGCGGCTGGTGTTTGTGTCCAGCCGTCGGCCAACCCGTAATCCCGAGCAATCGGGTCCGGGGGCCCGGGCCATACATGGCCTGGGCCGCGAGGAGAAAACCTCTATAAAAAACCACAGTGACTCGAGTGGCGGGCTAGGGGAAGCCCGCCACTCCTAGAGAGTCGGCGAGGTCGCGCCTCTGCGCGAATGGCGACGTAGCCGCGGGTGTTCTTCACCCGCGGCAGCTAGACGTGGCGCCAGGCCGGTCACCGCCGGGCGAGTGACGAGTGCTCAAAAGAGTGTACCCTCGCCCCGGCGGAGAATGACAACGACGGCAAAACAGGGGTTTTAGTGGGTAAACCTCCCGGGCCCCCTCTCATTTTTGATATGAGGGGGGGAGTTTGCGGGAAGGGAGTCCCACATAACCACCGCGTCTTTCCCCAAGGCGCGGTGGTATGCGTAAAGCATTTCCCCTGTATAAAAAAAAAAAAAAAAAAAAAAAAAAAAAAAAAAAAAAAAAAAAAAAAAAAAAAAGGTTAGGTTAGGTTGGGGTGCAAGTTGGGGTGCAAGTTGAGAGCCTCCTCGTGGCGCACCCTGGGCAACGTCGGTTTCAAGTGCCACCACACTTGGGCCGGCGGCTAATCTCAACACCGGGAGGGGCGGCTGCAAAGCCGCGACGACTGCTCCTCACCCGCAATGGCGGGGACGTCCGGCTCTGCGGGCAGAACCAGCCCTGGGGGGGGCAGGATCAGCCTTACGCATCCGGAGTCCCGCTGCCAGCGGGGGTCGAAGCGGCGAAGTGGCTCGCGCCACTCGGGGCGGGGCGGTGCGAAGCCGCAACGTAACCCACAAGGCGGGGAAGCCCCAGCTCTGCAACCGGATACCCCGAAAGGGGGAGCTCCGTGCCCTGCAACTGGGTACCTGCGGCCGGTGGGGGTCGAAGCGGTTAGCGCCGCCTGGGAGGGGCGGCTACGAAGTCGCACCGTAACCCACAAGGCGGGGTAGGCCAGCTCTGCAACCGGATACCCCGAAAGGGGGAGCTCCGTGCCCTGCACCTGGAAACCTGCTGCCGGTGGGGATCGGAGCGACGGAGTGGCTGCGCCACTCGGGAGGGGCGGCTGCGAAGCCGCACCGTAACCCACAAGGCGGGGTAGGCCAGCTCTGCAACCGGATACCCCGAAAGGGGGAGCTCCGTGCCCTGCACCTGGAAACCTGCTGCCGGTGGGGATCGGAGCGGCGGAGTGGCTGCGCCACTCGGGAGAGGCGGCTGCGAGGCCGCGACGTAACCCGCAAGGCGGGGTAGGCCAGCTCTGCAACCGGATACCCCGAAAGGGGGAGCTCCGTGCCCTGCACCTGGAAACCTGCTGCCGGCGGGGGTCGTAGCGGCTCGCGCCGCGGGGGGAGGGGGCGCAATTGCGCCACCGCACCTATGGTGGTAGGTGTCGGAGCGGCTGAGGCCCGCCGCTAGGGGGCGACTAGTGTCCGCGCTGCGTCTGTCCGATATTCGGCGGCAGCGCGGCACAGCGCGATGGAGGGTGGCTTTAGCCACCGGAGAGGGGGACTCGTGCCCGTGCTGCGTCTGTCCGGAGTCCGGCGGCAGTGGGCACGTAGTCGGGGGTGAGGAGGGGCGCTTCGCGCCGGAGATGAGGGCGACTGGTGCCCGCGCTGCGTCTGTCCGACATTCGGCGGCGACGCGGGCACGCAGTGAAAGGTGAGGAGGAGGGCGCTTTGCGCCGGTGATGGGGGGTGACTGGTGCCCGCGCCGCGTCTGTCCGACATTCGGCGGCAGCGCGGGCACGCAGTGAGGGGAGGGGGGCGGCTCGCGCCGCGGAGGGGGGCGTCTTACCCGCGCTGCGTCTGTCCGGCATCCGGCGGCAGCGTGGGGGGACGGAAGGGCGGCGGTTGGTTTTTGTGTCCAGCCGTCTGCCAACCCGTAATCCCGAGCAATCGGGGCCGGGGGCCCGGGTCATGCATGGCCTGGGCTGCGAGGAGAAAACCTCTATAAAAAATCACAGTGACTCGAGTGGCGGGCTCGGGGACGCCCGCCACTCTTAGAGAGTCAGCGAGGGCGCGCTTCAGCGCGAATGACGGCGTAGCCGCGGGTGGAAACACCCGCGGTAAGTAGACGTGGCGTCATGCCGGTCACCGCCGGGCGAGTGACGAGTGCTCGAAAGAGCGTACCCTTGTCTCGGCGGAGAATGACACAGACGGCAAACAGGGGTTTTAGTGGGTAAACCTCCCGGGCCCCCTCTCATTTTTGATATGAGGGGGGGAGTTTGCGGGAAGGGAGTCCCACATAACCACCGCGTCTTTCCCCAAGGCGTGGTGGTATGCGCAAAGCATTTCCCCTGTATAAAAAAAAAAAAAAAAAAAAAAAAAAAAAAAAAAAAAAAAAAAAAAAAAAAAAAAAAAAAAAAAAAAGGTTGGGGTGCAAGTTGAGAGCCTCCTCGTGGCGCACCCTGGGCAACGTCGGTTTCAAGTGCCACCACACTTGGGCCGGCGGCTAATCTCAACACCGGGAGGGGCGGCTGCAAAGCCGCGACGACTGCTCCTCACCCGCAATGGCGGGGACGTCCGGCTCTGCGGGCAGAACCAGCCCTGGGGGGGGCAGGATCAGCCTTACGCATCCGGAGTCCCGCTGCCAGCGGGGGTCGAAGCGGCGAAGTGGCTCGCGCCACTCGGGGCGGGGCGGTGCGAAGCCGCAACGTAACCCACAAGGCGGGGAAGCCCCAGCTCTGCAACCGGATACCCCGAAAGGGGGAGCTCCGTGCCCTGCAACTGGGTACCTGCGGCCGGTGGGGGTCGAAGCGGTTAGCGCCGCCTGGGAGGGGCGGCTACGAAGTCGCACCGTAACCCACAAGGCGGGGTAGGCCAGCTCTGCAACCGGATACCCCGAAAGGGGGAGCTCCGTGCCCTGCACCTGGAAACCTGCTGCCGGTGGGGATCGGAGCGACGGAGTGGCTGCGCCACTCGGGAGGGGCGGCTGCGAAGCCGCACCGTAACCCACAAGGCGGGGTAGGCCAGCTCTGCAACCGGATACCCCGAAAGGGGGAGCTCCGTGCCCTGCACCTGGAAACCTGCTGCCGGTGGGGATCGGAGCGGCGGAGTGGCTGCGCCACTCGGGAGAGGCGGCTGCGAGGCCGCGACGTAACCCGCAAGGCGGGGTAGGCCAGCTCTGCAACCGGATACCCCGAAAGGGGGAGCTCCGTGCCCTGCACCTGGAAACCTGCTGCCGGCGGGGGTCGTAGCGGCTCGCGCCGCGGGGGGAGGGGGCGCAATTGCGCCACCGCACCTATGGTGGTAGGTGTCGGAGCGGCTGAGGCCCGCCGCTAGGGGGCGACTAGTGTCCGCGCTGCGTCTGTCCGATATTCGGCGGCAGCGCGGCACAGCGCGATGGAGGGTGGCTTTAGCCACCGGAGAGGGGGACTCGTGCCCGTGCTGCGTCTGTCCGGAGTCCGGCGGCAGTGGGCACGTAGTCGGGGGTGAGGAGGGGCGCTTCGCGCCGGAGATGAGGGCGACTGGTGCCCGCGCTGCGTCTGTCCGACATTCGGCGGCGACGCGGGCACGCAGTGAAAGGTGAGGAGGAGGGCGCTTTGCGCCGGTGATGGGGGGTGACTGGTGCCCGCGCCGCGTCTGTCCGACATTCGGCGGCAGCGCGGGCACGCAGTGAGGGGAGGTGGGCGGCTCGCGCCGCGGAGGGGGGCGTCTTACCCGCGCTGCGTCTGTCCGGCATCCGGCGGCAGCGTGGGGGGACGGAAGGGCGGCGGTTGGTTTTTGTGTCCAGCCGTCTGCCAACCCGTAATCCCGAGCAATCGGGGCCGGGGGCCCGGGTCATGCATGGCCTGGGCTGCGAGGAGAAAACCTCTATAAAAAATCACAGTGACTCGAGTGGCGGGCTCGGGGACGCCCGCCACTCTTAGAGAGTCAGCGAGGGCGCGCTTCAGCGCGAATGACGGCGTAGCCGCGGGTGGAAACACCCGCGGTAAGTAGACGTGGCGTCATGCCGGTCACCGCCGGGCGAGTGACGAGTGCTCGAAAGAGCGTACCCTTGTCTCGGCGGAGAATGACACAGACGGCAAACAGGGGTTTTAGTGGGTAAACCTCCCGGGCCCCCTCTCATTTTTGATATGAGGGGGGGAGTTTGCGGGAAGGGAGTCCCACATAACCACCGCGTCTTTCCCCAAGGCGTGGTGGTATGCGCAAAGCATTTCCCCTGTATAAAAAAAAAAAAAAAAGGTTAGGTTAGGTTAGGTTAGGTTAGGTTAGGTTAGGTTAGGTTAGGTTAGGTTAGGTTAGGTTAGGTTAGGTTAGGTTAGGTTAGGTTAGGTTAGGTTAGGTTAGGTTAGGTTAGGTTAGGTTAGGTTAGGTTAGGTTAGGTTAGGTTAGGTTAGGTTAGGTTAGGTTAGGTTAGGTTAGGTTAGGTTAGGTTAGGTTAGGTTAGGTTAGGTTAGGTTAGGTTAGGTTAGGTTAGGTTAGGTTAGGTTAGGTTAGGTTAGGTTAGGTTAGGTTAGGTTAGGTTAGGTTAGGTTAGGTTAGGTTAGGTTAGGTTAGGTTAGGTTAGGTTAGGTTAGGTTAGGTTAGGTTAGGTTAGGTTAGGTTAGGTTGGGGTGCAGGTTGAGAGCCTCCTCGTGGCGCACCCTGGGCAACGTCGGTTTCGAGTGCCACCACACTTGGGCCGGCGGCTGATCTCAACACCGGGAGGGGCGGCCGCTAAGCCGCGACGTAACCCGTAAGGACTACCGGCTCTGCAGGCGGGTCAATGAGGGATCCGCCATATGCATCCGGAGTCCTGCTTCCGTGCGGGGGTCGAAGCGGTCGAAGCGGCTCGCGCCACTCGGGAGGGGGGGCGGCTGCGAAGCCGCGACGTAACCCGCAAGGCGGGGTAGGCCAGGGCAACCGGATACCCCGAAAGGGGGAGCTCGCGGCTCTGCACCTGGGTACCTGCTGCCGGTGGGGGATCGAAGCGGCTCGCGCCGTTCGGGAGGGGGCGGCTGCGAAGCCGCACCGTAACCCGCAAGGCGGGGTAGGCCAGGGCAACCGGATACCCCGAAAGGGGGAGCTCGCGGCTCTGCACCTGGGTACCTGCTGCCGGTGGGGATCGGAGCGGCTCGCGCCGCGTGGGGAGGGGCGCAATAGCGCCACCGCACCTATGGTGGTAGGTGTCGGAGCGGCTGAGGCCCGCCGCGGAGGCGACTGATGCCCGCGCTGCGTCTGTCCGATATTCGGCGGCAGCGCGGCGGCACAGCGCGAATGAGGGGTGGCTATAGCCACCGGAGAGGGGGACTCGTGCCCGGGCTGCGTCTGTCCGGAGTCCGGCGGCAGTGGGCACGTAGTCGGTGGTGAGGAGGGGCGCTTCGCGCCGGAGATGGGGGGGACTCGTGCCCGCTGCGTCTGTCCGGAGTCCGGCGGCAGCGTGGGCACGTAGTCGGGGGAGAGGGGCGGCTGGCGCCGCGGAGGAGGGCGTCCCACCTGCGCTGCGTCTGTCCGGTATCCGGCGGCAGCGTGGGGGGACGGGAGGGCGGCGGCTGGTTTTTATGCCCAGCCGTCTGCCAACCCGTAATCCTGAGCAATCGGGACCGGGGGCCCGGGTCACGTATGGCCTGGGCTGCGAGGAGAAAACCTCTATAAAAAACGCCAGAGGGGCGGCAGGCGGCGTCTGGCAATGAGGGCCGGATGCCGCCGTACGCCGTGGGCCCCCGGTGCACCGGGGGTCCCACAGAGGAGGGGGGTCTTAAGGGGCGGCTGAGGCCCGCTGCCCTGACCCCCCGGTGACTGCGGGCGGGGGATGGGAGTCCCCCGCTCGCCTTTCAACGAGTCACCAAGAGGATAGGGGATGGCCGTGCGTATTCGGCCTCCCCATCGGAGAGGGCGCCCCTAGCTTCGGCTGGGGCGAGGACCGGTGGGCACCCGCGGGTAATGCTTAGGCGGGTACCGTGGGTGTCCAACGAACCGGTAGGCGGAAATACGCCGTGGTGGGTTTTGGTGGGTATACCCTCGGGCCCCTGCTCATTTTTGATATGAGGAGGGGAGTTTGCGAGCGGGAGCCCCACATATCCCCCCGTCTCTCCCAGGGCGGGGGTCGAACTCATAATGGGTTTCCCACCACGTCAACAAAAAAAAAAAAAAAAAAAAAAAAAAAAAAAAAAAAGGTTAGGTTAGGTTAGGTTAGGTTATGCGGGGGTCGAAGCGGTCGAAGCGGCTCGCGCCACTCGGGAGGGGGGGCGGCTGCGAAGCCGCGACGTAACCCGCAAGGCGGGGTAGGCCAGGGCAACCGGATACCCCGAAAGGGGGAGCTCGCGGCTCTGCACCTGGGTACCTGCTGCCGGTGGGGGATCGAAGCGGCTCGCGCCGTTCGGGAGGGGGCGGCTGCGAAGCCGCACCGTAACCCGCAAGGCGGGGTAGGCCAGGGCAACCGGATACCCCGAAAGGGGGAGCTCGCGGCTCTGCACCTGGGTACCTGCTGCCGGTGGGGATCGGAGCGGCTCGCGCCGCGTGGGGAGGGGCGCAATAGCGCCACCGCACCTATGGTGGTAGGTGTCGGAGCGGCTGAGGCCCGCCGCGGAGGCGACTGATGCCCGCGCTGCGTCTGTCCGATATTCGGCGGCAGCGCGGTGGCACAGCGCGAATGAGGGGTGGCTGTAGCCACCGGAGAGGGGGACTCGTGCCCGCGCTGCGTCTGTCCGGAGTCCGGCGGCAGTGGGCACGTAGTCGGGGGTGAGGAGGGGCGCTTTGCGCCGAGGAGGAGGGTGACTCGTGCCCGCTGCGTCTGTCCGGAGTCCGGCGGCAGCGTGGGCACGTAGTCGGGGGAGAGGGGCGGCTGGCGCCGCGGTGGAGGGCGTCCCACCTGCGCTGCGTCTGTCCGGTATCCGGCGGCAGCGTGGGGGGACGGGAGGGCGGCGGCTGGTTTTTATGCCCAGCCGTCTGCCAACCCGTAATCCTGAGCAATCGGGACCGGGGGCCCGGGTCACGTATGGCCTGGGCTGCGAGGAGAAAACCTCTATAAAAAACGCCAGAGGGGCGGCAGGCGGCGTCTGGCAATGAGGGCCGGATGCCGCCGTACGCCGTGGGCCCCCGGTGCACCGGGGGTCCCACAGAGGAGGGGGGTCTTAAGGGGCGGCTGAGGCCCGCTGCCCTGACCCCCCGGTGACTGCGGGCGGGGGATGGGAGTCCCCCGCTCGCCTTCCAACGAGTCACCAAGAGGATAGGGGATGGCTGTGCGTATTCGGCCTCCCCATCGGAGAGGGCGCCCCTAGCTTCGGCTGGGGCGAGGACCGGTGGGCACCCGCGGGTAATGCTTAGGCGGGTACCGTGGGTGTCCAATGAACCGGTAGGCGGAAATACGCCGTGGTGGGTTTTGGTGGGTATACCCTCGGGCCCCTGCTCATTTTTGATATGAGAAGGGGAGTTTGCGAGCGGGAGCCCCACATATCCCCCCGTCTCTCCCAGGGCGGGGGTCGAACTCATAATGGGTTTCCCACCACGTCAACAAAAAAAAAAAAAAAAAAAAAAAAAAAGGTTAGGTTAGGTTAGGTTAGGTTAGGTTAGGTTAGGTTAGGTTAGGTTAGGTTAGGTTAGGTTAGGTTAGGTTAGGTTAGGTTAGGTTAGGTTGGGGTGCAGGTGGGGTGCAGGTGAGAGGCCTCCTCGTGGCGCACCCTGGGCAACGTCAGCTCCAGGTGCCCACCAGCTTTTGGTGGACACTTGGCGCTGGCGGCTGACTCTCACATCCTTCCCTTCGGTCCTCTTCCCATCCTTCCACTCCCATCCTTTTAAGGGAAAACCCTTATCCTTCCCCCCTTCCTTCCTACCCCCCCTTCCCCCTTCCCCGGCGGGCCCGGCGGCAGGTAACACTGTCGTCGGGAATAACCGCCCAAAACCGGAGGAGGTACGCCGCTCCTCTGCGATCCGTAGCCCGGGCATCCCGCAACGACCTCCACCAAATGGCGTTGTGGAGTAGTGGGACCCGGAGCGGAGGGCTTGCCTTGATTGGCCGGCCCGCGAGAAAGGAAAACTCTCTAAAAACCCGTCAGGACAAGACGTAAAAACCCTGTGCACACCGGGCGAAATGCACAGTAGCCCTCACGGGCACTAGCCTTGCCCCCGGAACGGCGTCACCCGGGGGTCGACCTTTTAATTCGTCCTTACTCGTGGGAATCTAATGATATGGCTAACAAACAACGGAACATGATGGACAGCAGCGATGAGGGGGACACTGACTCTATAGTCAGTGTCGGATCAACAACGACGAACCGGCGAACACAAAAACGGACCCGAAATAGTGACTCAGACCCGGAAATAAGCATGGACGGGGTCTCGAGCCCAACGTTGAGGAAGAGGAGAGGGCGGCCGCCAACCACGGGCCACTACGTTGGCCTGGCGAAGGCGAAGCTGGCCCTGGTAGAGGCCGAAAGATTGGCCGAACAGCAGAGGGCTGAGGCGGAGGTGACGGCGACCTCCCGAGAGCTCCGGGCGCGCACCAGAGATCTCTCCCTGTCGGAGGCGTCCTCGGGCGGCGACGACTTTTTGACGGCGACCGCGCTTAGTCGCGCGATCGACGATAATGTCGCCCTAATAAAGAGGGTCGCCGCCACGTCGGGGAACCTCAAGGGCACTTTTATGCGGGCCCTGAAAGACGCCGCCGACGAAATCGGCAAGGTCGCCTCCGTTTTGCAGAGCCGCTGCACCTCGGAGGAGACGCGCGGACTGCAAGCGGACAACGCCCGCCTACAGTCGGAGATCGCGCAACTCCGGAAAGAGGTGGCAGAAATGCGGGAGCGCCTGGACCGACCGCACCCACAGGCTGAGGCGGCTGTTTCAAACCAGCCTAGGCAAAAGCCCCTCGATGCCGAAGACCTGGTGCGCACCATTTTGTGCCAGGTGGGCGCAATGGTTAGCGCCAGGTTCGAGGCTCTTGAGGAGAGGCTGCTGCCCGAAAAGAGAGTGCGGCCGCCATTGGGTGTGGACAGACGGACGGAAGAGCTTTCCGTGATCGCGCCCGGGCCATCAACTGCCCCGACCGAGGCTGCCCCAAAACAGGCAAACTCCGGCGGCCCGATGGCCCCGAAACCACAGAGGGCCAAAAAACCCACTAAGAAGCCGGAGAAGAAGGGGGCCAAATCGGCCGGAACCCCTCGTGAGAGGACAGCAGAGACCGAACCCCTGCCAACAACATCGCAGCCGGAGGACCAATCGAACCCGACACAGCCAAAAGAACTGGCCTGGAACGTCGTGGTCAAGAGAGGGACCAAAAAGAAGGGTAAGGCACAGCAGGGTCCCCCCCGCAGGCCGGCCAAGGAGAAATCGGCTAAGCTGACCCCTCCAAAGTCGGCCGCGGTGGTGGTCGCCCTCACGCCGGAGGCAGTCGAGAAAGGTGTGACGTACGAGGCGGTGATCGCCGAGGCAAAGGCCAAAATCAGGCTAGCGGACCTCGGGATCACCGCCGTACGTTTCCGAGTGTGTGCGACCGGGGCCCGCATGTTCGAGGTTGCGGACCCGGACAGCGGCCCGCACGCCGACGCGCTCGCCACTAAGTTGGGGGAGGTCCTCGGCCGGGACACAGTCCGCGTCTCCAGGCCGGTAAAGACGACGGAGATCAAGATCTCCGGCCTGGACGACTCGATCTCGGCCGAGGAGGTTCTGAGCGCGGTCGCCGAGGCGGGCGGCTGTCCGAGAACCAGCCTCAAAAACAGCGGCGGGGTGGTGAAGGACCCTTTCGGCGTGGGCCACATGTGGGTCGAGTGCCCGGTGGCAGCCGCTAACTGCATCGCCGCAGCGGGCCGCCTCAATCTGTCGTGGGTGTCGGCCTCCGTCAAGCTCCTTGAGCCCAGACCTCTGCGGTGCTACAGATGCCTGCAGAGGGGGCACATTAGAGCCCAGTGCAAGGCGGAGGTCGACAGGAGCGAGGAGTGCTTCCGCTGCGGAGTGGCTGGCCACAAAGCGAAGGGGTGCTCGGCGAAGCCGCGGTGCTCACTATGTGCCGCCGCGAACAAGTCGGCAGACCACCTGCTGGGGGGCAAGGCGTGCCACGCACCAGCCCCCAAAGCCGGCAGAGGAAGGGCCCCACAGCCCCTGCCTGTGGAGGCGGTGGGGATGGAGACGGACCCCGCAACCACCGGGGTGTGAGGGGGGCGTTTTCGCGCCGACGATGGGGTCGACTGGTGCCCGCGCTGCGTCTGTCCGACATTCGGCGGCAGCGCGGGTACTCAGTGAAAGGTGAGTGGCGGCCCGCGCCGCGGAGGGGGGCGTCCTACCCGCGCTGCGTCTGTCCGGCATCCGGCGGCAGCGTGGGGGGGGGACGAAAGGGCGGCGGCTGTGCTTTTTGTGTCCAGCCGTCGGCCAACCCGTAATCCCGAGCAATCGGGTCCGGGGGCCCGGGCCATACATGGCCTGGGCCGCGAGGAGAAAACCTCTATAAAAAACCACAGCGACTCGAGTGGCGGGCTAGGGGAAGCCCGCCACTCCTAGAGAGTCGGCGAGGTCGCGCTTCTGCGCGAATGGCGACGTAGCCGCGGGTGTTTTCACCCGCGGCAGCTAGACGTGGCGCCAGGCCGGTCACCGCCGGGCGAGTGACGAGTGCTCAAAAGAGTGTACCCTCGCCCCGGCGGAGAATGACAACGACGGCAAAACAGGGGTTTTAGTGGGTAAACCTCCCGGGCCCCCTCTCATTTTTGATATGAGGGGGGGAGTTTGCGGGAAGGGAGTCCCACATAACCACCGCGTCTTTCCCCAAGGCGCGGTGGTATGCGTAAAGCATTTCCCCTGTCTAAAAAAAAAAAAAAAAAAAAAAAAAAAAAAAAAAAAAAAAAAAAAAAAAAAAAAAAAAAAAAAAAAAAAAAAAAAAAAAAAAAAAAAAAAAAAAAAAAAAAGGTTGGGGTGCAGGTGAGAGGCCTCCTCGTGGCGCACCCTGGGCAACGTCAGCTCCGAGTACCCACCAGCTTTTGGTGGACACTCGGCGCTGGCGGCTGACTCTCACATCCTTCCCTTCGGTCCTCTTCCCATCCTTCCACTCCCATCCTTTTAAGGGAAAACCCTTATCCTTCCCCCCTTCCTTCCCACCCCCCCTTCCCCCTTCCCCGGCGGGCCCGGCGGCAGGTAACACTGTCGTCGGGAATAACCGCCCAAAACCGGAGGAGGTACGCCGCTCCTCTGCGATCCGTAGCCCGGGCATCCCGCAACGACCTCCACCAAATGGCGTTGTGGAGTAGTGGGACCCGGAGCGGAGGGCTTGCCTTGATTGGCCGGCCCGCGAGAAAGGAAAACTCTATAAAAACCCGTCAGGACAAGACGTAAAAACCCTGTGCACACCGGGCGAAATGCACAGTAGCCCGCAAGGGCACTAGCCTTGCCCCCGGAACGGCGTCACCCGGGGGTCGACCACCCTTTCGTCCGCAATCGTGGGAACAAAAATGGAACATGGCAATTCAAACCGTAAAATGACGATGAGCAGCGAGGAGGATGGGGACACTGACTCGATAGTCAGTGTCGCATCAATGACGAACCGGCAAACGTTTAAACGGACTAGGAACAGCGACTCGGACCCAGACTCCAACACGGAGGGGGTCGCGAGCCCAACGCTAAGGAAGAGGAGAGGTCGGCCGCCAACCACGGGCCATTATGTTGGCCTGGCAAAGGCAAAGCTGGCCCTGGTAGAGGCGGAAAGACTGGCGGAACAACAGCGGGCTGAGGCTGAGATGTCGGCAGCCTCTCGAGAAACTCGGGCGCGGACACGGGATCTCTCCCTGTCGGAGGCGTCCTCGGGTGGCGACGACGACTTCCAAACGGCGACCGCGTTGAGTCGCGCCATCGAAGACAACGTCGCATTAATAAAGAGGGTCGCCGCCACGTCGGGGAACCTCAAGGGTACCTTTATGAAGGCCCTGAGGGACGCCGCCGACGACATCGGCAAGGTCGCCTCCGTTTTGCAGAGTCGCTGCACCTCGGAGGAGACGCGCGGACTGCAAGCGGACAACGCCCGCCTCAAGTCCGAAATCGCGCAGTTGCGCAGGGAAGTGGCTGAGATGCGGGAACTCATGAACAAGCCGCGTCCACAGGCCGAAGCGGTTGTGGCAAGTCCGCCCAATGCAGCACCTCTGGACGCCGATAGCCTGGTGCGCACCATCCTCTGCCAGGTGGGCACGATGGTCAGCGCCAGGTTTGAGGCTCTCGAAGAGAGGTTGCTGCCCGAGAGGCGACTTCGCCCACCACTAGCGGCGGACAGGCGGGCGCACGAGACACGCGAGGTCTCCCCTGGGCCATCATGTGCCCCGACCGAAGCTGCCCCGATGCAGGCTGGCCCTAGCGGCCCCGCGGCCCCGAAGCCGCAAAAGGCCAAGAAGCCGGATAAGAAGGGGGCAAAATCGGTCGGCACACCCCGCGAGAGGGTAGCAGTGCCCGAACCCCTACCAACAGTGTCGCAGCCGGAGGACCCAACGAGCCCGACCCAGCCAAAAGAGATGGCATGGAACACCGTGGTCAAAAAAGGGTCTAAAAAGAAGGGCCAGGCAAAACAGGCTCCCCCTCGCAAGAAGCCTAAAGAAAGAACGGCAAAACTAGCACCCCCCAAATCTGCCGCGGTAATGGTCACCCTGACACCGGAGGCCATCGAAAAGGGGGTGACGTATGAGGCGGTGATCGCCGAGGCAAAGGCCAATATAAGGCTAGCGGACCTCGGGATCGCCGCCGTACGTTTCCGCGTCAGCGCCACAGGGGCCCGGATGTTTGAGGTGGCCGGCGCGGACAGCGGCCCCCAGGCCGATGCGCTTGCCGCAAAATTGGAAGAGGTCCTCAGCCGGGACACAGTCCGAGTCTCCAGGCCGGTGAAAACGACGGAGATCAAGATATCCGGTCTGGACGACTCCATCTCGGCTGAGGAGGTGCTGGGCGCGGTCGCCGAGGCGGGGGGCTGTCCTAAAGGCAGCCTGCGAAACAGCGGAGGGGTCGTAAAAGATCCATTTGGCGTTGGACACATGTGGGTGGAATGCCCTGTGGCAGCCGCCAAAGCCATCGCTGCAGCGGGTCGCCTCCAACTAACGTGGGTGTCGGCCTCCGTGAAGCTCCTGGAGCCCAAACCTCTGAGGTGCTTCAAGTGCCTGCAGAAGGGGCATATCAGGGCACAGTGCAGCTCGGAGGTCGACCGAAGCCAGGAGTGCTTCCGCTGCGGAACGGCTGGCCACAAGGCCAAGGGGTGCACGGCAAAGCCGCACTGCTCCATCTGTGCGGCAGCCAAAAAACCAGCCGATCATCTGCTGGGGGGCAAGGCTTGCCCTGCCCCAGCCCCCAAAGTCACGAGGAAGAAGGGTGCACCCCAGCCCCTACTAAAACGCCAGCCACCTGTTGAGGTGATGGAGACGGACCCGCAGCCACCGAACAATAATGGCCCTACAACTGTTACAAGCCAACATTAACCACTGCGCTCGAGCCCAAGACCTGCTCCTCCAGAGCATGGTCGAGTGGTCGACGCACGTGGCGGTGGTTGCGGAGCCCTATTTCGTCCTCCCCAACAGGGATGATTGGATAGGGGACGAGGACGGTCTGGTCGCCCTAATCGTACCGAGGTCCACTGGCTCTCCGGTGGTCGAATGCGTGCAGAAGGGTCGAGGCTGCGTCGCGGCGGTCGTGGGTGGAGTCACTGTCGTCGGCGTGTACTGCCCCCCGAGCAGAACCCTCGCGGAGTTCGAGGGCCTCCTGGGCCAAGTTGAGGCCCTCATCGGCAGGAGTCACCCACATCCAGCTCTGGTAATGGGTGACTTCAACGCCAAAAACTCCGCGTGGGGATGTCTGGCCACCGATGTACGGGGTGCGGTACTCGAGGAATGGGCGTTGACGGCGGGGCTCAGCCTCTTGAACCGCGGCTCACAGCCGACCTGCGTTCGACCACAGGGGACCTCAATAGTCGACCTGTCGTTCGCCAGCCCTGCAATAGCGCGCCGAGTCTACGGGTGGGAGGTCGTGGAGGGCGTAGAAACGCTCTCGGATCACCTCTACATCCGCTTCGAGGTGTCTGCGTCCTCCGCGGCCCCGTTTCATTCGAGGCGCGGCGCGCTGCCTGGCGACGGCCCCCGATGGGCGCTAAAGCGTCTCGACAGGGAAGTCCTCATCGAGGCCTCCCTGGTCGAAACATGGACGCCCCCCGACGCCTCTAGGAGCGTCGATGAGGAGGCTACGGCGCTGCGGCAGTCGATGACTCGAGTCTGCGACGCGTCGATGCCGCGGCAGGGTCCCCTTCCGCCGAGACGCCAAGTGTACTGGTGGTCGGCCGACATCGCTGAACTACGCATACAGTGCGTAGCGGCCAGACGCCAGTACCAGAGGCAACGGCGGAGGAGACCCCAGGACGAGCAGGCCGAGTCGTCGCTGCGCGCGGCCTACGGGGCGGCCAAGCGCGCTCTTCGCATCGCCATTGGCGAGTCCAGGGACGGGGCCAGGGAGGAGATGGTCGAGTCCCTCAACCTGGACCCATGGGGTCGCCCATACCGAATGGTGCAGGGGCGATTTCGGCAGTGGGCGCCCCCCCTGACCCAGAGCCTCCAGCCACAGCTGGTGGAAGCGGTGGTGGCAGCGCTGTTCCCGCGCAGGGGCGAGCACACCCCTCCCTCCATGGCGCCGCCCGCGAGGAGTGAGCCCATCGCCGAGCCGGAGGACATACCGCCGGTATCTGCCGGGGAGTTCGGGGCCGCGATTCTTCGGCTTCGCGCCAAAAGGACGGCCCCGGGTCCCGACGGTGTTCCCGGCCGGGCGTGGGTACTAGCCGCGGACGCGTACGAGGAGAGGGTGTGCGGGCTCTTCGACGCCTGCTTCGCCCAGGGCCGCTTCCCACAGCTGTGGAAGACGGGCAACCTTGTGCTCCTCAAGAAGGAGGGCCGCCCAGTCGACTCACCGTCCGGGTACCGGCCGATCGTGCTCCTTGACGAGGCGGCGAAGCTCTTCGAGCGGATTATAGCGAACCGCCTCGTCGAGCATCTGGAGAGGGTCGGTCCGGGCCTGGACGAGAAACAATATGGCTTTCGGGTGGGGAGGTCCACCGTACACGCGGTCCTGCGGGTGAAGGCGATGGCGGAGGAAGCAGTCGCACAGGGCGAGGTCGTCTTGGCGGTGTCTCTTGACATCGCCAACGCCTTCAACACCTTGCCCTGGAGTAGCATTAGGGAGGCACTCCGGTATCACCGGGTGCCGAACTACCTCCGCCGCATCATCGCCGACTACCTGTCATGCAGGACCGTGGCGTATCGGGGCCGCGAGGCGTGGTGCTACCACGAGGTGTCGTGCGGTGTTCCACAGGGGTCAGTCCTCGGGCCGCTCCTGTGGAACATCGGGTACGACTGGGCGTTGCGGGGTGTCCTCCTCCGCGGGGTGAGCGTCACCTGCTACGCGGACGACACCCTCGTGACGGCCCGGGGCGGCACGCACCGCGAGTGCGCCATCTTGGCGACGGCGGGAGTGGCTCAGGTCGTGGGCCGCATTCGTGCGTTGGGTCTCGAGGTGGCCTTAAACAAGTCCGAGGCTCTGTGTTTTCATGGACCTCGGAACGGGCCACCTTCGGGATCCCATATCGTGGTCGGCGGCGTGCGGATCGACGTGGCGCCCCAGATGAAATATTTGGGGCTCACGCTCGATAGCCGTTGGACGTGGGAGAGTCACTTCCGTCGGTTGGCGCCCAGGCTGTTGCGCGCGGCGGCCGCACTCGGCAGTCTTCTGCCGAATCTAAACGGTCCGAAGGCGGCCTGCCGGCGCCTGTACCTGGGCGTCATCAAGTCGATGGCGCTGTATGGGGCACCCGTGTGGGACGGCGCCCTGAACGGTCGGACAATCGCCCTCCTGCATAGACCGCAGAGGGCGATGGCCATAAGGGTGGCCCGTGGATACCGCACGGTGTCCTACGACGCGGCGTGCGTCTTGGCCGGCTCCCTGCCGTGGGAACTGGAGGCGGGAGTTCTCGCGTCCGTCTTCTCTTGGCGCGAGAACCAAATCGCCACACACCGGCTCCCGCCGGCGGTGGAGGCGGTCGAGAGGGTGAGGGTGGAGAGGCGAGCGGCTGCCGTCCTCGAGTGGCGGCGCAACCTCCGGCACCCGAACGCTGGTGCCTGGACGGTGGAAGCGGTTCGTCCGGTGCTCACGCAGTGGATGGACAGGAGACACGGTGCGCTCACCTTCCGGTTGTCGCAGGTGCTGTCGGGGCATGGTTGCTTCGGCAAGTACCTGCACCGGATCGGGAGGGAGCCATCGGCGGTGTGTCACCACTGCGTCGGCTGCCCGGAAGACACCGCCCAACACACGCTGGAGGTGTGTCCGGCGTGGGCAGACCAGCGCCGGGAGCTCGTGGCCGTCGTGGGCGGCAACCCTACATTGCCGGTCATTGTGACCTCCATGGTGGAGACTGACCGTGCATGGGGTGCCGCCCAGAAGTTCGCTGAGGCGGTCATGGGCCTAAAGGAGGAGGCGGAAAGGGTGCGGGAGGCGAATGCTCCCGACCCAATCCGAAGCCGCCGCTTGGGGAGGCGAAGGCGTGCGTACGCGCGCAACGCCCCTCCACCCTAATAGTGACTCGAGTGGCGGGCTAGGGGGAAGCCCGCCACTCCTAGAGAGTCGGAGAAGGCGCGCATATGCGCGAATGGCGTCGTAGCCGCGGGTGGAAACACCCGCGGTAGCAAGTCGTGGCGTCAGCCGGTCACCGCCGGGCGAGTAGACGAGTGCTCGTAAGAGTGTACCCTCGTCCCGGCGGAGAATGACAGTGACGGCAAGTTGGGTTTTAGTGGGTATACCTCTCGGGCCCCTTCTCATTTTTGATATGAGAAGGGGAGTTTGCGAGAGGGAGTCCCACATAACCACCGCGTCTCCCCCAGGCGCGGTGGTATGCGTAATGCATTTCCCAACTATAAAAAAAAAAAAAAAAAAAAAAAAAAAAAAAAAAAAAAAAAAAAAAGGTTAGGTTAGGTTAGGTTAGGTTAGGTTAGGTTAGGTTAGGTTAGGTTAGGTTAGGTTAGGTTAGGTTAGGTTAGGTTGGGGTGCAGGTGGGGTGCAAGTTGAGAGCCTCCTCGTGGCGCACCCTGGGCAACGTCGGTTTCAAGTGCCACCACACTTGGGCCGGCGGCTAATCTCAACACCGGGAGGGGCGGCTGCAAAGCCGCGACGACTGCTCCTCACCCGCAATGGCGGGGACGTCCGGCTCTGCGGGCAGAACCAGCCCTGGGGGGGGCAGGATCAGCCTTACGCATCCGGAGTCCCGCTGCCAGCGGGGGTCGAAGCGGCGAAGTGGCTCGCGCCACTCGGGGCGGGGCGGTGCGAAGCCGCAACGTAACCCACAAGGCGGGGAAGCCCCAGCTCTGCAACCGGATACCCCGAAAGGGGGAGCTCCGTGCCCTGCAACTGGGTACCTGCGGCCGGTGGGGGTCGAAGCGGTTAGCGCCGCCTGGGAGGGGCGGCTACGAAGTCGCACCGTAACCCACAAGGCGGGGTAGGCCAGCTCTGCAACCGGATACCCCGAAAGGGGGAGCTCCGTGCCCTGCACCTGGAAACCTGCTGCCGGTGGGGATCGGAGCGACGGAGTGGCTGCGCCACTCGGGAGGGGCGGCTGCGAAGCCGCACCGTAACCCACAAGGCGGGGTAGGCCAGCTCTGCAACCGGATACCCCGAAAGGGGGAGCTCCGTGCCCTGCACCTGGAAACCTGCTGCCGGTGGGGATCGGAGCGGCGGAGTGGCTGCGCCACTCGGGAGAGGCGGCTGCGAGGCCGCGACGTAACCCGCAAGGCGGGGTAGGCCAGCTCTGCAACCGGATACCCCGAAAGGGGGAGCTCCGTGCCCTGCACCTGGAAACCTGCTGCCGGCGGGGGTCGTAGCGGCTCGCGCCGCGGGGGGAGGGGGCGCAATTGCGCCACCGCACCTATGGTGGTAGGTGTCGGAGCGGCTGAGGCCCGCCGCTAGGGGGCGACTAGTGTCCGCGCTGCGTCTGTCCGATATTCGGCGGCAGCGCGGCACAGCGCGATGGAGGGTGGCTTTAGCCACCGGAGAGGGGGACTCGTGCCCGTGCTGCGTCTGTCCGGAGTCCGGCGGCAGTGGGCACGTAGTCGGGGGTGAGGAGGGGCGCTTCGCGCCGGAGATGAGGGCGACTGGTGCCCGCGCTGCGTCTGTCCGACATTCGGCGGCGACGCGGGCACGCAGTGAAAGGTGAGGAGGAGGGCGCTTTGCGCCGGTGATGGGGGGTGACTGGTGCCCGCGCCGCGTCTGTCCGACATTCGGCGGCAGCGCGGGCACGCAGTGAGGGGAGGTGGGCGGCTCGCGCCGCGGAGGGGGGCGTCTTACCCGCGCTGCGTCTGTCCGGCATCCGGCGGCAGCGTGGGGGGACGGAAGGGCGGCGGTTGGTTTTTGTGTCCAGCCGTCTGCCAACCCGTAATCCCGAGCAATCGGGGCCGGGGGCCCGGGTCATGCATGGCCTGGGCTGCGAGGAGAAAACCTCTATAAAAAATCACAGTGACTCGAGTGGCGGGCTCGGGGACGCCCGCCACTCTTAGAGAGTCAGCGAGGGCGCGCTTCAGCGCGAATGACGGCGTAGCCGCGGGTGGAAACACCCGCGGTAAGTAGACGTGGCGTCATGCCGGTCACCGCCGGGCGAGTGACGAGTGCTCGAAAGAGCGTACCCTTGTCTCGGCGGAGAATGACACAGACGGCAAACAGGGGTTTTAGTGGGTAAACCTCCCGGGCCCCCTCTCATTTTTGATATGAGGGGGGGAGTTTGCGGGAAGGGAGTCCCACATAACCACCGCGTCTTTCCCCAAGGCGTGGTGGTATGCGCAAAGCATTTCCCCTGTATAAAAAAAAAAAAAAAAAAAAAAAAGGTTGGGGTGCAGGTGAGAGGCCTCCTCGTGGCGCACCCTTTTTTTTTTTTTTTTTTTTTTTTTTTTTTTTTTTTTATACAGGGGAAATGCTTTGCGCATACCACCACGCCTTGGGGAAAGACGCGGTGGTTATGTGGGACTCCCTTCCCGCAAACTCCCCCCCTCATATCAAAAATGAGAGGGGGCCCGGGAGGTTTACCCACTAAAACCCCTGTTTGCCGTCTGTGTCATTCTCCGCCGAGACAAGGGTACGCTCTTTCGAGCACTCGTCACTCGCCCGGCGGTGACCGGCATGACGCCACGTCTACTTACCGCGGGTGTTTCCACCCGCGGCTACGCCGTCATTCGCGCTGAAGCGCGCCCTCGCTGACTCTCTAAGAGTGGCGGGCGTCCCCGAGCCCGCCACTCGAGTCACTGTGATTTTTTATAGAGGTTTTCTCCTCGCAGCCCAGGCCATGCATGACCCGGGCCCCCGGCCCCGATTGCTCGGGATTACGGGTTGGCAGACGGCTGGACACAAAAACCAACCGCCGCCCTTCCGTCCCCCCACGCTGCCGCCGGATGCCGGACAGACGCAGCGCGGGTAAGACGCCCCCCTCCGCGGCGCGAGCCGCCCACCTCCCCTCACTGCGTGCCCGCGCTGCCGCCGAATGTCGGACAGACGCGGCGCGGGCACCAGTCACCCCCCATCACCGGCGCAAAGCGCCCTCCTCCTCACCTTTCACTGCGTGCCCGCGTCGCCGCCGAATGTCGGACAGACGCAGCGCGGGCACCAGTCGCCCTCATCTCCGGCGCGAAGCGCCCCTCCTCACCCCCGACTACGTGCCCACTGCCGCCGGACTCCGGACAGACGCAGCACGGGCACGAGTCCCCCTCTCCGGTGGCTAAAGCCACCCTCCATCGCGCTGTGCCGCGCTGCCGCCGAATATCGGACAGACGCAGCGCGGACACTAGTCGCCCCCTAGCGGCGGGCCTCAGCCGCTCCGACACCTACCACCATAGGTGCGGTGGCGCAATTGCGCCCCCTCCCCCCGCGGCGCGAGCCGCTACGACCCCCGCCGGCAGCAGGTTTCCAGGTGCAGGGCACGGAGCTCCCCCTTTCGGGGTATCCGGTTGCAGAGCTGGCCTACCCCGCCTTGCGGGTTACGTCGCGGCCTCGCAGCCGCCTCTCCCGAGTGGCGCAGCCACTCCGCCGCTCCGATCCCCACCGGCAGCAGGTTTCCAGGTGCAGGGCACGGAGCTCCCCCTTTCGGGGTATCCGGTTGCAGAGCTGGCCTACCCCGCCTTGTGGGTTACGGTGCGGCTTCGCAGCCGCCCCTCCCGAGTGGCGCAGCCACTCCGTCGCTCCGATCCCCACCGGCAGCAGGTTTCCAGGTGCAGGGCACGGAGCTCCCCCTTTCGGGGTATCCGGTTGCAGAGCTGGCCTACCCCGCCTTGTGGGTTACGGTGCGACTTCGTAGCCGCCCCTCCCAGGCGGCGCTAACCGCTTCGACCCCCACCGGCCGCAGGTACCCAGTTGCAGGGCACGGAGCTCCCCCTTTCGGGGTATCCGGTTGCAGAGCTGGGGCTTCCCCGCCTTGTGGGTTACGTTGCGGCTTCGCACCGCCCCGCCCCGAGTGGCGCGAGCCACTTCGCCGCTTCGACCCCCGCTGGCAGCGGGACTCCGGATGCGTAAGGCTGATCCTGCCCCCCCCAGGGCTGGTTCTGCCCGCAGAGCCGGACGTCCCCGCCATTGCGGGTGAGGAGCAGTCGTCGCGGCTTTGCAGCCGCCCCTCCCGGTGTTGAGATTAGCCGCCGGCCCAAGTGTGGTGGCACTTGAAACCGACGTTGCCCAGGGTGCGCCACGAGGAGGCTCTCAACTTGCACCCCTCGTGGCGCACCCTGGGCAACGTCGGCTCCAGGTACCCACCAGCTTTTGGTGGACACCTGGCGCTGGCGGCTAACTCTCACATCCTTCCCTTCGGTCCTCTTCCCATCCTTCCACTCCCATCCTTCTTAAGGGAAAACCCTTATCCTTCCCCCTTTCCTTCCCACCCCCCCCTCCCCCTTTCCCGGGCGGGCCTGGTGGCAGGTAACACTGCCGTCGGGAATAACCGCCCAAGATAGAGTGAGGCACGCCGCTCCTCTGAAATCCGTAGCCCGGGCATCCTGCAACGACCTCCACCAAATGGCGTTGTGGAGTAGTGGGACCCGGAGCGGAGGGCTTGCCTTAATTGGCCGGCCCGCGAGATGGAGACTCTATAAAACCCGACAGGATAAGTCGTAAAAACCCTGTACATACCTGGCGACCTGTACAGTATGTAGCCTTGCCCCCGGAAAGGCGTCACCCGGGGGTCGACCAATATATCGACCATACTCGTGGGATCAAATAATGGAACTGGCAAATACAAACTTGAAAACGATGATGGTGAGCAGCGAGGAGGAAGGGGACACTGACTCGATGGTCAGTGTCGCTTCAAAAACGACCCGGCTAACGCACAAACGGACCAGAAACGGTAGTGATGGCTCGGACCCAGACTCCAGTCTGGATGGGGTTGCGAGCCCGAATGTGAGGAAGAGAGGACGAGGCCGGCCGCCAACTACAGGCCACTACGTGGGCCTGGCAAAGGCGAAGCTGGCGCTCGTCGAAGCGGAGAGGCTGGCCGAGCAGCAGAGGGCTGAGGCTGAGATCGCCGCAACCTCTCGAGAGGTAAGGGCGCGCACGAAGGAGCTCGCCCTGTCGGAGGCGTCCTCCAATGAGGACGATTTTCGCACGGCGACCAACCTGAGCCGTGCGATTGAAGATAATATCGGCATCATAAAGAGGGTCGCCGCCACCTCCGGCAACTTGAAGGGAACCTTCATGCGGGCCCTGAGGGACGCCGCCGACGAGATCGGCAAGGTCGCCTCCATTCTGCAGAGCCGCTGCACCTCGGAGGAGACGAGAGGACTGCAGGCGGACAACGCTCGCCTCCAAGCTGAGGTCACACAGCTCCGCAAGGAGATGACGGAGCTACGGGAGCGCATGGACAGACCGCGCCCACAGACCGAGGCGGCCGTGGTAAGCCAGCCCGGGCAAGCGCCTCTCGACACCGACAGCCTGGTGCGCACCATCCTCTGCCAGGTGGGCACGATGGTCAGCGCCAGGTTCGAGGCTCTCGAAGAGAGGCTGCTGCCCGAGAGGCGACTCCGCCCTCCACTGGCAGCGGATAGGCGGGCGGATGACCCCTCGGACATCACTCCTGGGCCATCATATGCCCCGACCGAGGCTGCCCCGACGCAGGCTGGCTCCAGCGGCCCCGCGGCCCCAAAGCCGCAAAGGGCCAAAAAGCCGGAAAAGAAGCCGAAGAAGGGGGCAAAATCGGTCGGCACACCCCGTGAGAGGGTAGCAGTGCCCGAACCCCTGCCAACAGTGTCGCAGCCGGAGGACCCAGCGAGCCCGACCCAGCCTGAGGAGATGGCGTGGAATGTCGTGGTCAGGAAGGGGGCCAAGAAGAGCAAGCCCAAGCCCAAACAGGACCCCCCTCGCAAGAGGGGCAAAGAAGGGCCAGCTAAGCTCACCCCCCCCAAATCCGCCGCGGTCATGGTAACCCTCACGCCGGAGGCCGTGGAAAAGGGCGTGACCTACGAGGCGGTGATCGCCGAGGCAAAGGCCAAAATCAAGCTGGCGGACCTCGGGATCGCCGCCGTACGGTTCCGCGTCAGCGCCACGGGGGCGCGGATGTTCGAGGTTGCGGGCGCGGACAGCGGCCCGCGGGCGGACGCGCTCGCCACTAAATTGGAAGAGGTCCTCGGCCGGGATACGGCCCGGGTCTCCAGGCCAGTCAAGACGACGGAAATTAAAATCTTCGGCCTGGATGACTCGGTCTCGGTCGAGGAAGTGTTGAGCGCGGTCGCCGAGGCGGGGGGCTGCCCGAGGAGCAGCCTCAGAAATACCGGCGGGGTCGTGAAAGACCCACGCGGGGCGGGACAGGTATGGGTGGAATGCCCGGTGGCGGCCGCCAAACAGATCGCCGCGGCGGGACGCCTCCAGCTGACGTGGGTGTCGGCCTCCGTCAAGCTGCTCGAGCCTAAGCCCCTGCGCTGCTATAGGTGCTTGCAGAAGGGGCACATAAAGGCGCAGTGCAGTGCGGAGGTCGACCGCAGCCAGGAGTGCTTCCGCTGCGGTGCGGCTGGCCACAAAGCAAAAGGGTGCTTAGCCAAGCCGCACTGTTCTATCTGTGCGGCGGCCAAAAAACCGTCCGACCACCTGCTGGGGGGCAAGGCTTGCCCTGCACCAGCTCCCAAGGTCGCGAGAAGGAAGGGCGGACCCCAGCCCCCCCTGCTAAAACGCCAGCCACCTGTGGAGGTGGCAATGGAGACGGATCCGCAGCCACCAAATAATGGACCTACAACTTCTACAGGCCAACATTAACCACTGCGCTCGAGCCCAAGACCTGCTCCTTCAGAGCATGGTCGAGTGGTCGACGCACGTGGCGGTGGTTGCGGAACCGTACTTCATCCCTCCTAACAGGGATGACTGGGCGGGCGATGAAGACGGCCTGGTGGCCCTAATTGTGCCAAGGTCCCACGGCTCTCCGATTGTGGAAGGCGTCCGCAAGGGCCGTGGATGCGTCGCGGCCGTCGTGGGAGGAATCACGACCGTCGGTGTGTACTGCCCCCCAAGCAGAACCCTCGCGGAGTTCGAGGGCCTCCTCGGCCAAGTCGAGGCCCTCATCGGCGGGAGTCACCCACTTCCTGTACTGGTAATGGGTGACTTCAACGCCAAAAACTCCGCGTGGGGTTGCTCGGCCACAGATGCAAGGGGTGCAGTACTGGAGGAGTGGGCACTGACGGTGGGACTCACGCTGCTGAACCGCGGCTCGCGACCGACCTGCGTTCGGCCGCAGGGCAGCTCCATCGTCGACCTGTCGTTCGCCAGCCGTCCGATAGCGCGCCGAGTGTACGGGTGGGAAGTCGTGGAGGGCGTAGAAACGCTCTCAGACCACCTGTACATCCGCTTTAGGGTGGCTGCGTCCTCCGCGACTCCGTTTTTCTCGGAGCGCGGCGCGCTGCCTGGCGACGGCCCACGGTGGGTGCTGAAGCGTCTAGACAGGGAGGTCCTCATCGAGGCCTCCCTTGTCGAAACGTGGACGCCCCCCGACAACACCCGGAGTGTCGACGATGAGGCTGCAGCGCTGCGCCAGTCGATGACTCGCTGCTGCGACGCGTCGATGCCGCGTCAGGGTCTCCTTCCGCCGAGACGCCAGGTGTACTGGTGGTCTGCCGTCATCGCCGAACTACGCGTACAGTGCGTAGCGGCAAGGCGCCGGTACCAAAGGCAACGGCGGAGGAGACGCCAAGACGAGTCGGCCGAGTCGTCGCTGCGCGCGGCCTACACGGCGGCCAAACGCAGCCTCCGCATCGCCATCGGTGAGTCGAGGGACGGGGCGAGGGAGGAGATGGTGGAGTCTCTGAACCAGGACCCATGGGGCCGCCCCTACCGGATGGTGCAGGGGAAGTTCCGGCAATGGGCGCCCCCCCTGACGCAGAGTCTCCACCCTCAGCTGTTGGACGCGGTAGTGGTAGCGCTCTTCCCCCGCCGGGGCGAGCACACCCCTCCTTCAATGGCGCCACCCGCGAGGAGCGAACCCATCGCCGAGCCCGAGGAAGTGCCGCCGGTATCTGCCGGGGAGTTCGGGGCCGCGATTCTTAGGCTTCGCGCCAAGAGGACGGCCCCGGGCCCTGACGGTATTCCCGGCCGAGCGTGGGTCATAGCCGCGGACGCCTACGAGGAGAGGGTGTGCGGTCTCATGGACGCCTGTTTCGCCCAGGGGCGTTTCCCAACGCCATGGAAGACCGGCACGCTCGTCCTCCTGCGGAAAGAGGGCCGCTCAGTCGACTCGCCGTCCGGGTACCGGCCGATCGTGCTCCTTGACGAGGCGGCGAAGCTCTTCGAGCGTGTCATAGCGAACCGCCTCGTCGAGCACTTGGAGAGGGTCGGTCCGGGCCTGGACGACAAGCAGTTCGGCTTCAGAGTGGGCAGGTCGACGGTGCACGCCATCCTGCGGGTAAAGGCGATGGCGGAGGAAGCAGTCGCACAGGGCGAGGTCGTCTTGGCGGTGTCCCTTGACATCGCCAACGCCTTTAACACCTTGCCCTGGAGTTGCATCAGGGAGGCACTCCGGTATCACCGGGTGCCGAACTACCTCCGCCGCATCATCGCTGACTACCTGTCGGGTAGGTGTGTCGCCTATAGAGGGCGAGAAGCGTGGTGCCGGCACATGGTGTCGTGCGGTGTTCCACAGGGGTCGGTCCTCGGGCCGCTCCTGTGGAACATCGGATACGATTGGGCGCTGCGGGGCGTGCTTCTCCGCGGTGTGAGCGTCACATGTTACGCGGACGACACCCTCGTGACGGCTCGGGGCGGCACGCACCGGGAGTGCGCCATCCTTGCGACGGCGGGAGTGGCCCAGGTTGTAGGTCGGATCCGTTCGCTGGGGCTCGAGGTGGCCCTGAACAAATCCGAGGCCCTGTGTTTTCACGGGCCCCGGAACGGGCCACCGCCGGGTTCCCACATAGTAGTAGGCGGCGTGCGGATCAATGTGGAGCCCCAGATGAAATATTTGGGGCTCACACTTGACAGCCGCTGGACCTTTGAGGGCCACTTCCGGCGACTGGTGCCTAAGCTGCTGCGCGCGGCGGCCGCTCTCGGCAGCCTTCTGCCCAACTTGAATGGCCCGAGGGCGGCCTGCCGGCGCCTGTACTTGGGCGTCGTTCGTTCGATGGCGCTATACGGGGCACCCGTGTGGGACGGCGCTCTGAATGGTCGGACAATCGCCCTTCTACATCGCCCGCAAAGGGCGATGGCCATCAGAGCAGTCCGTGGATACCGCACGGTGTCCTACGACGCGGCGTGCGTCTTGGCCGGCTCCCTGCCGTGGGAGCTGGAGGCTGGGGTTCTCGCGTCCGTTTTTTCTTGGCGCGAGAGCCAGATCGCCACACACCGGCTCCCACCGGCAGTGGAGGCGGTTGAGAGGGTGAGGGAGGAGCGGCGAGCGTCCGCCGTGCTCGAGTGGCGGCGCAATCTCCGGCGCCCGAGCGCTGGTGTTCGGACGGTGGAGGCAGTCCGTCCAGTACTCGTGCAGTGGATGGACAGGGCACACGGTGCGCTCACCTTCCGATTGTCGCAGGTGCTGTCGGGGCATGGATGCTTCGGCAGATACCTGCACCGGATCGGGAGGGAACCATCGGCGGTGTGTCACCACTGCGACGGCTGCCTCGAAGACACCGCCCAGCACACGCTGGAGGAGTGTCCTGCGTGGGCAGAACAGCGCCGGGAGCTCGTGGCCACCGTGGGCGGTAATCTCACTCTGCCGGTCATTGTGAACTCCATGGTGGGGACTGACCGTGCATGGGATGCCGCCCTAAAGTTCTGTGAGGTGGTCATGGGACTCAAAGAGGAAGCGGAAAGGGTTCGGGAGGCGAGTGCCCCCGACCCGATCCGTAGCCGCCGCTTGGGCAGGAGGAGGCGTGCGTACGCGCGCAACGTACCCCCGCCCTAACAGTGACTCGAGTGGCGGGCTAGGGGAAGCCCGCCACTCCTAGAGAGAGTCGGAGAAGGCGCGCTCACGCGCGAATGGCGTCGTAGCCGCGGGCGAAAACACCCGCGGCAGCAAGGCGAGGCGTCATGCCGGTCACCGCCGGGCGAGTAGACGAGTGCTCGTAAGAGTGTACCCTCGTCCCGGCGGAGAATGACAGTGACGGCAAACAGGGGTTTTAGTGGGTATACCTCTCGGGCCCCTTCTCATTTTTGATATGAGAAGGGGAGTTTGCGAGAGGGAGTCCCACATAACCACCGCGTCTCCCCTGGCGCGGTGGTATGCGTAATGCATTTCCCCTGTATAAAAAAAAAAAAAAAAAAAAAAAAAAAAAAAAAAAAAAAAAAAAAAAAAAAAAAAAAAAAAAAAGGTTAGGTTAGGTTAGGTTAGGTTAGGTTAGGTTAGGTTAGGTTAGGTTAGGTTAGGTTAGGTTAGGTTAGGTTAGGTTAGGTTAGGTTGGGGTGGGGTGCAAGTTGAGAGCCTCCTCGTGGCGCACCCTGGGCAACGTCGGTTTCAAGTGCCACCACACTTGGGCCGGCGGCTAATCTCAACACCGGGAGGGGCGGCTGCAAAGCCGCGACGACTGCTCCTCACCCGCAATGGCGGGGACGTCCGGCTCTGCGGGCAGAACCAGCCCTGGGGGGGGCAGGATCAGCCTTACGCATCCGGAGTCCCGCTGCCAGCGGGGGTCGAAGCGGCGAAGTGGCTCGCGCCACTCGGGGCGGGGCGGTGCGAAGCCGCAACGTAACCCACAAGGCGGGGAAGCCCCAGCTCTGCAACCGGATACCCCGAAAGGGGGAGCTCCGTGCCCTGCAACTGGGTACCTGCGGCCGGTGGGGGTCGAAGCGGTTAGCGCCGCCTGGGAGGGGCGGCTACGAAGTCGCACCGTAACCCACAAGGCGGGGTAGGCCAGCTCTGCAACCGGATACCCCGAAAGGGGGAGCTCCGTGCCCTGCACCTGGAAACCTGCTGCCGGTGGGGATCGGAGCGACGGAGTGGCTGCGCCACTCGGGAGGGGCGGCTGCGAAGCCGCACCGTAACCCACAAGGCGGGGTAGGCCAGCTCTGCAACCGGATACCCCGAAAGGGGGAGCTCCGTGCCCTGCACCTGGAAACCTGCTGCCGGTGGGGATCGGAGCGGCGGAGTGGCTGCGCCACTCGGGAGAGGCGGCTGCGAGGCCGCGACGTAACCCGCAAGGCGGGGTAGGCCAGCTCTGCAACCGGATACCCCGAAAGGGGGAGCTCCGTGCCCTGCACCTGGAAACCTGCTGCCGGCGGGGGTCGTAGCGGCTCGCGCCGCGGGGGGAGGGGGCGCAATTGCGCCACCGCACCTATGGTGGTAGGTGTCGGAGCGGCTGAGGCCCGCCGCTAGGGGGCGACTAGTGTCCGCGCTGCGTCTGTCCGATATTCGGCGGCAGCGCGGCACAGCGCGATGGAGGGTGGCTTTAGCCACCGGAGAGGGGGACTCGTGCCCGTGCTGCGTCTGTCCGGAGTCCGGCGGCAGTGGGCACGTAGTCGGGGGTGAGGAGGGGCGCTTCGCGCCGGAGATGAGGGCGACTGGTGCCCGCGCTGCGTCTGTCCGACATTCGGCGGCGACGCGGGCACGCAGTGAAAGGTGAGGAGGAGGGCGCTTTGCGCCGGTGATGGGGGGTGACTGGTGCCCGCGCCGCGTCTGTCCGACATTCGGCGGCAGCGCGGGCACGCAGTGAGGGGAGGTGGGCGGCTCGCGCCGCGGAGGGGGGCGTCTTACCCGCGCTGCGTCTGTCCGGCATCCGGCGGCAGCGTGGGGGGACGGAAGGGCGGCGGTTGGTTTTTGTGTCCAGCCGTCTGCCAACCCGTAATCCCGAGCAATCGGGGCCGGGGGCCCGGGTCATGCATGGCCTGGGCTGCGAGGAGAAAACCTCTATAAAAAATCACAGTGACTCGAGTGGCGGGCTCGGGGACGCCCGCCACTCTTAGAGAGTCAGCGAGGGCGCGCTTCAGCGCGAATGACGGCGTAGCCGCGGGTGGAAACACCCGCGGTAAGTAGACGTGGCGTCATGCCGGTCACCGCCGGGCGAGTGACGAGTGCTCGAAAGAGCGTACCCTTGTCTCGGCGGAGAAGGACACAGACGGCAAACAGGGGTTTTAGTGGGTAAACCTCCCGGGCCCCCTCTCATTTTTGATATGAGGGGGGGAGTTTGCGGGAAGGGAGTCCCACATAACCACCGCGTCTTTCCCCAAGGCGTGGTGGTATGCGCAAAGCATTTCCCCTGTATAAAAAAAAAAAAAAAAAAAAAAAAAAAAAAAAAAAAGGTTAGGTTGGGGTGCAGGTGAGAGGCCTCCTCGTGGCGCACCCTGGGCAACGTCAGCTCCGGGTGCCCACCAGCTTTTGGTGGACACTCGGCGCTGGCGGCTGACTCTCACACTCTTCCCTTCGGTCCTCTTCCCATCCTTCCACTCCCATCCTCTTTAAGGGAAAACCCTTATCCTTCCCCCCTTCCTTCCCACCCCCCCCTTCCCCCTTCCCCGGCGGGCCCGGCGGCAGGTAACACTGTCGTCGGGAATAACCGCCCAAAACCGGAGGAGGTACGCCGCTCCTCTGCGATCCGTAGCCCGGGCATCCTGCAACGACCTCCACCAAATGGCGTTGTGGAGTAGTGGGACCCGGAGCGGAGGGCTTGCCTTGATTGGCCGGCCCGCGAGAAAGGAAAACTCTATAAAAACCCGTCAGGACAAGACGTTAAAACCCTGTACACACCAGGCGACCTGTACAGTAGCCCGCAAGGGTACTAGCCTTGCCCCCGGAAAGGGCGTCACCCGGGGGTCGACCTTTTTATCGTCCCATACTCGTGGGAATCAATATGGAACTGGCATTCAAAAACAAACAACCGATGGAGAGTAGCGAGGAGGAAGGGGACACTGACTCGATGGTCAGTGTCGCTTCAAAAACGACCCGGCTAACGCATAAAAGGACTAGAAACGGTAGTGATGGCTCGGACCCAGACTCCAGTCTGGATGGGGTTGCGAGCCCGAATATGAGGAAGAGAGGACGAGGCCGGCCGCCAACTACAGGCCACTACGTGGGCCTGGCAAAGGCGAAGCTGGCGCTCGTCGAAGCGGAGAGGCTGGCCGAGCAGCAGAGGGCTGAGGCTGAGATCGCCGCAACCTCTCGAGAGGTAAGGGCGCGCACGAAGGAGCTCGCCCTGTCGGAGGCGTCCTCCAATGAAGACGATTTTCGCACGGCGACCGCGCTGAACCGCGCGATTGATGATAACGTCGCACTCATAAAGAGGGTCGCCGCCACTTCAGGTAACCTCAAGGGTACCTTCATGAGGGCCCTGAGGGACGCTGCCGACGAAATCGGAAAGGTCGCGTGCATATTGCAAAGCCGATGCACCTCTGAGGAAACGCGTGGACTGCAGGCGGACAACGCCCGTCTGCAGTCCGAAATCACGCAGCTCCGCAAGGAGGTTGCCGAGATGCGGGAGCTTATGAACAAGCCGCGTCCACAGGCCGAAACGGTTGTGGCAAGTCCGCCCAATGCAGCACCTCTGGACGCCGATAGCCTGGTGCGCACCATCCTCTGCCAGGTGGGCACGATGGTCAGCGCCAGGTTTGAGGCTCTCGAAGAGAGGTTGCTGCCCGAGAGGCGACTTCGCCCACCACTAGCGGCGGACAGGCGGGCCCAAGAAACACGCGACGTCTCCCCTGGGCCATCTTCCGCCCCGATCGAGGCTGCCCCAATCCAGGCCAGTCCTGGCGGATCGGAGGCTCCAAAGCCCCAGAGGGCGAAGAAGCCGAAGATGGCAGCGAAGCAAAAGGGGCCGAGCACAGTGGGCACTCCCCGCGGGAGGGCAGCAGAGCCCCTCCCATCAGCGCCGGAGACCGCGAACCAGGCGAGCACCACCCAACCCGAGGAACTGGCCTGGAACACAGTAGTGAAGAAGGGGAAGAAGAAGGGTAAGCCCAAACAGAACCCTCCTCCCCCACGCAAGAGGGCCAAGGACGGGCCAGCTAGGCTCACCCCCCCGAAGTCTGCCGCGGTGTTAGTCACCCTCACGCCGGAGGCCACCGCAAACGGGGTGACGTACGAGGCGGTGATCGCCGAGGCAAAAGCCAAGATTAGGCTGGCGGACCTCGGGATCGCCGCCGTACGGTTCCGGGTCAGCGCCACGGGGGCGCGAATGTTTGAAATTGCGGGCGCGGACAGCGGCCCGCAGGCGGACGCGCTCGCCACAAAGCTCGAAGAGGTCCTCAGCCGGGACACAGTACGTGTCTCCAGGCCGATCAAGACGACGGAAATAAAAATCTTCGGCCTGGATGACTCGGTCTCGGTTGAGGAAGTGTTAAGCGCGGTCGCCGAGGCGGGGGGCTGTCCGAAAAGCAGCCTCAGAAATACCGGTGGGGTCGTGAAAGACCCACGCGGGGTGGGCCAGGTATGGGTGGAGTGCCCGGTGGCAGCCGCCAAACAGATCGCCGCAGCGGGTCGCCTCCAGCTGACGTGGGTGTCGGCCTCCGTCAAGCTGCTCGAGCCTAAGCCCCTGCGCTGCTATAGGTGCCTGCAGAAGGGGCACATAAAGGCGCAGTGCGGTGCGGAGGTCGACCGAAGCCAGGAGTGCTTCCGCTGCGGGGTGGCTGGCCACAAGGCGAAAGGGTGCTTGGCCAAGCCGCACTGTTCCATCTGTGCGGCGGCCAAGAAACCGGCCGATCACCTGTTGGGGGGCAAAGCCTGCCTTGCACCAGCCCCCAAAATAACGCGCAGGAAGGCTGCTCCCCAGCCCCACACAAAACGACAGCAGCCTTCAGAGACTGCGATGGAGACGGATCCGCAACCACCAACCAACAATGGCCCTACGCCTTCTTCAGGCTAACATAAACCACTGCGCTCGAGCCCAAGACCTGCTCATTCAGAGCATGGTCGAGTGGTCGACGCACGTGGCGGTGGTTGCGGAGCCCTACTTCGTCCTCCCTAACAGGGACGACTGGATGGGCGACGAGGACGGCTTGGTGGCCCTCATAGTGCCTAGGTCCACTGGCTCCCCGGTGGTCGAATGCGTCCAAAAGGGTCGAGGTTGCGTCGCGGCAGTCGTGGGAGGAGTCACCGTCGTCGGCGTGTACTGCCCCCCGAGCAGAACCCTCGCGGAGTTCGAGGGCCTCCTCAGCCAAGTCGAGGCCCTCATCGGCAGGAGTCACCCACGCCCAGCTCTGGTAATGGGTGACTTCAACGCCAAAAACTCCGCGTGGGGATGTCTGGCCACCGACGCACGGGGTGCGGTACTCGAGGAGTGGGCGCTGACGGCGGGACTCAGCCTACTGAACCGCGGATCGCGGCCGACCTGCGTTCGGCCGCAGGGCAGCTCCATAGTGGACCTGTCCTTCGCCAGTCCCGTGATAGCGCGCCGGGTGTACGGGTGGGAGGTCGTGGAGGGCGTAGAAACGCTGTCAGACCACCTCTACATCCGCTTCGAGGTATCTGCGTCCTCCGCGGCCCCTTTTCATTCGGGGCGCGGCGCGCTGTCTGGCGACGGCCCCCGATGGGCGCTAAAGCGTCTCGACAGGGAGGTCCTCATCGAGGCCTCCCTTGTCGAAACATGGACGCCCCCCGACGCCTCTAGGAGCGTCGACGAGGAGGCTACGGCGCTGCGGCAGTCGATGACTCGGGTCTGCGACGCGTCGATGCCGCGGCAGGGTCTCCTTCCGCCGAGACGCCAAGTGTACTGGTGGTCGGCCGATATCGCTGAACTACGCATACAGTGCGTAGCGGCCAGACGCCAGTACCAGAGGCAACGGCGGAGGAGACCCCAGGATGAGCGGGCCGAGTCGTCGCTGCGCGCGGCCTACGGGGCGGCTAAGCGCGCCCTTCGCGTCGCCATTGGCGAGTCAAGAGACGGGGCCAGGGAGGAGATGATCGAGTCCCTCAACCTGGACCCCTGGGGCCGCCCATATCGAATGGTGCAGGGGCGATTTCGACAGTGGGCCCCCCCCCTGACCCAGAGCCTCCAGCCGCAGCTGGTGGAGGCGGTCGTGGCAGCGCTCTTTCCGCGCAGGGGCGAGCACACCCCTCCTTCCATGGCGCCGCCCACGAGGGGAGAACCCATCGCCGGGCCCGAGGACATACCACCGGTATCTGCCGGGGAGTTCGGGGCCGCGATTCTTCGGCTTCGCGCCAAAAGGACGGCCCCGGGCCCCGACGGTATCCCTGGTCGGGCGTGGGTTCTGGCCGCGGACGCTTATGAGGAGAGGGTGTGCGGGCTCTTGGACGCCTGCTTTGCCCAGGGCCGCTTCCCACAGCTGTGGAAGACGGGCACCCTCGTCCTCCTAAAGAAGGAAGGCCGCCCGGTTGACTCGCCGTCCGGGTACCGGCCGATCGTGCTCCTTGACGAGGCGGCGAAGCTCTTCGAGCGTGTCATAGCGAACCGCCTCGTCGAGCATCTGGAGAGAGTCGGTCCGGGCCTGGACGACAAGCAGTACGGGTTTCGGGTGGGAAGGTCCACCGTTCACGCGGTCCTGCGGGTGAAGGCGATGGCGGAGGAAGCGGTCGCACAGGGCGAGGTCGTCTTGGCGGTGTCTCTTGACATCGCCAACGCCTTCAACACCTTGCCCTGGAGTTGCATTAGGGAGGCACTCCGGTATCACCGGGTGCCGAACTACCTCCGCCGCATCATCGCCGACTACCTGTCGAGCAGGACCGTGGCGTATCGGGGCCGCGACGCGTGGTGCTACCACGAGGTGTCGTGCGGTGTTCCACAGGGGTCGGTCCTTGGGCCGCTCTTGTGGAACATCGGGTACGACTGGGCGTTGCGGGGTGTCCTCCTCCGCGGGGTGAGCGTCACCTGCTACGCGGACGACACCCTCGTGACGGCCCGGGGCGGCACGCACCGCGAGTGCGCCATTTTGGCGACGGCGGGAGTGGCTCAGGTCGTGGGCCGCATTCGAGCGCTGGGTCTCGAGGTGGCCTTAAACAAGTCCGAGGCTCTGTGTTTTCACGGGCCTCGGAACGGGCCACCTTCGGGAGCCCATATCGTGGTCGGCGGCGTGCGGATCGACGTGGCGCCCCAAATGAAGTACTTGGGGCTCACGCTCGATAGCCGCTGGACGTGGGAGAGTCACTTCCGTCGGTTGGTGCCCAGGCTGTTGCGCGCGGCGGCCGCACTCGGCAGTCTTCTGCCGAATCTGAACGGCCCGAGGGCGGCCTGCCGGCGCCTGTACCTGGGCGTCATCCGCTCGATGGCGCTATATGGGGCACCCGTGTGGGACGGCGCCCTGAATAGCCGAACAATCGCCCTTCTGCATCGTCCGCAGAGGGCGATGGCCATCAGGGTGGCCCGTGGATACCGCACGGTGTCCTACGACGCGGCGTGCGTCTTGGCCGGCTCCCTGCCGTGGGAACTGGAGGCGGGAGTTCTCGCGTCCGTCTTCTCTTGGCGCGAGAACCAAATCGCCACACACCGGCTCCCACCGGCGGTGGAGGCGGTCGAGAGGGTGAGGGTGGAGAGGCGAGCGGCTGCCGTCGTCGAGTGGCGGCGCAACCTCCGGCACCCGAACGCTGGTGCCTGGACGGTGGAGGCAGTTCGTCCGGTGCTCACGCAGTGGATGGACAGGAGACACGGTGCGCTCACCTTCCGGTTGTCGCAGGTTTTGTCGGGGCATGGCTGCTTCGGCAAATACCTGCACCGGATCGGGAGGGAGCCATCGGCGGTGTGTCACCACTGCGTCGGCTGCCCGGAAGACACCGCCCAGCACACGCTGGAGGTATGTCCGGCGTGGGCAGACCAGCGCCGGGAGCTCGTGGCCGTCGTGGGCGGCAACCCTACATTGCCGGTCATTGTGACCTCCATGGTGGAGACTGACCGTGCATGGGGTGCCGCCCAGCAGTTCGCTGAGGCGGTCATGGGCCTGAAGGAGGAGGCGGAAAGGGAGCGGGAGGCGAATGCTCCCGACCCCATCCGAAGCCGCCGCTTGGGGAGGCGAAGGCGTGCGTACGCGCGCAACGCCCCTCCACCCTAACAGTGACTCGAGCGGCGGGCTAGGGGAAGCCCGCCGCTCCTAGAGAGTCGGAGATGGCGCGCATATGCGCGAATGGCGTCGTAGCCGCGGGTGGAAACACCTGCGGCAGCTAGTCGTGGCGTCAGCCGGTCACCGCCGGGCGAGTAGATGAGTGCTCAAAAGAGTGTACCCTCGTCCCGGCGGAGAATGACAGTGACGGCAAGTTGGGTTTTAGTGGGTATACCTCTCGGGCCCCTTCTCATTTTTGATATGAGAAGGGGAGTTTGCGAGAGGGAGTCCCACATAACCACCGCGTCTTCCCCAGGCGCGGTGGTATGCGTAATGCATTTCCCAACTATAAAAAAAAAAAAAAAAAAAAAAAAAAAAAAAAAAAAAAAAAGGTTAGGTTAGGTTAGGTTAGGTTAGGTTAGGTTAGGTTAGGTTAGGTTAGGTTAGGTTAGGTTAGGTTAGGTTAGGTTAGGTTAGGTTGGGGTGCAGGTGAGAGGCCTCCTCGTGGCGCACCCTGGGCAACGTCAGCTCCGAGTGCCCACCAGCTTTTGGTGGACACTCGGCGCTGGCGGCTGACTCTCACATCCTTCCCTTCGGTCCTCTTCCCATCCTTCCACTCCCATCCTCTTTAAGGGAAAACCCTTATCCTTCCCCCCTTCCTTCCCACCCCCCCCTTCCCCCTTCCCCGGCGGGCCCGGCGGCAGGTAACACTGTCGTCGGGAATAACCGCCCAAAACCGGAGGAGGTACGCCGCTCCTCTGCGATCCGTAGCCCGGGCATCCCGCAACGACCTCCACCAAATGGCGTTGTGGAGTAGTGGGACCCCGGAGCGGAGGGCTTGCCTTGATTGGCCGGCCCGCGAGAAAGGAAAACTCTCTAAAAACCCGTCAGGACAAGACGTAAAAACCCTGTGCACACCGGGCGAAATGCACAGTAGCCCTCACGGGCACTAGCCTTGCCCCCGGAAAGGGCGTCACCCGGGGGTCGACCTTTTTATCGTCCCATACTCGTGGGAATCAAAATGGAATTGGCAAAACTAAACCGACAACTGATGGACAGCAGCGAGGAGGATGGGGACACTGACTCGATGGTCAGTGTCGCATCAACGACGACCCGGCAAACGAAGAAACGGACTAGAAACAGCGACTCGGACCCGGACATAAGTCTGGATGGGGTCTCGAGCCCGACGTTGAGGAAGCGACGAGGTCGGCCGCCAACAACGGGCCACTACGTGGGCCTGGCGAAGGCGAAGCTGGCGCTCGTCGAGGCGGAAAGGCTGGCGGAGCAGCAAAGAGCTGAGGCGGAGGTGACGGCAACCTCCCGAGAGCTTCGGGCGCGCACCCGAGATCTCTCCCTGTCGGAGGCGTCCTCGGGCGGCGGCGACGACTTTATGACGGCGACCGCGCTGAGCCGCGCGATAGACGAAAATGTCGCCCTAATAAAGAGGATCGCCGCCACATCGGGGAACCTCAAGGGAGGCTTCATACGCTCCCTAAAAGTTGCGGCGGACGAGATTAGGAAAGTCTCCCTAATTCTCCAGAGCCGATGCACCTCCGAGGAGACGCGTGGCCTGCAGGCGGACAATGCCCGCCTCCAGTCTGAGGTCGCGCAGCTCCGAAAGGAGGTTGCGGAAATGCGGGAGCGCATGGAGAGGCCGCGCCCGCAGGTCGAAGCGGCTGTGCCTAACCAGCCTAAGCCCGACGCCGAAGACCTGGTGCGCACCATTCTGTGCCAGGTGGGCGCGATGGTGAGCGCCAGGTTTGAGGCACTTGAGGACAGGTTGCTGCCGGAGAGGCGACATCGCCCTCCCCTGGCAGCGGACAGGCGGACGGAGGAACCGCCCGAGATCACTCCCGGGCCATCATCTGCCCCAACCGAGGCTGGCTCCGGTGGCCTGGAGGCTCCAAAACCAAAAGGGGCGAAGAAGCCGAAGAAGAAGCCGGCGGAGAAAAGGCAAACCCCTCGCGAGAGGGCAGCTGAGTCCCAGCCCACTCCACCTGAGGAGCAGAGCTGGAGCGTGGTGGTCAAGAAGGGCCGTAAAAAGAAGACCCAGGCGAAGCAGGGTCCTCCCCGCAAGCCGACCAAAGAAGGTCCGGCGAGGCTCACCCCGCCCAAATCATCTGCGGTGGTGGTCGCCCTCACGCCGGAGGCAGTCGAAAAAGGTGTGACGTACGAGGCGGTGATCGCCGAGGCAAAGGCCAAAATCAGGCTAGCGGACCTCGGGATCACCGCCGTACGTTTCCGAGTGTGTGCGACCGGGGCCCGCATGTTCGAGGTTGCGGACCCGGACAGCGGCCCACTCGCCGACGCGCTCGCCACCAAATTGGGGGAGGTCCTCGGCCGGGACACAGTCCGCGTCTCCAGGCCGGTAAAGACGACGGAGATCAAGATCTCCGGCCTGGACGACTCGATCTCGGCCGGGGAGGTTTTGAGCGCGGTCGCCGAGGCGGGCGGCTGCTCCGTGACCAGCCTCAAGAACAGCGGCGGGGTGGTGAGGGACCCTTTCGGCGTGGGGCACATGTGGGTCGAGTGCCCGGTGGCGGCCGCTAATCGCATCGCCGCAGCGGGCAGCCTCAACCTATCCTGGGTGTCGGCCTCCGTCAAGCTCCTTGAGCCCAGACCTCTGCGGTGCTACAGATGCCTGCAGAGGGGGCACATAAGAGCCCAATGCAAGGCGGAGGTCGACAGGAGCCAGGAGTGCTTCCGCTGCGGGGTGGCTGGCCACACGTCGAAGGGGTGCTCGGCGAAGCCGCGGTGCTCGCTTTGCGCCGCCGCAAACAAACCGGCAGACCATCTGCTGGGGGGCAAGGCGTGCCACGCACCAGCCCCCAAAGCCGGCAGAGGAAGGGCCCCACGCCAGCTGCCTGTGGAGGCGGTGGTGATGGAGACGGACCCCGCAACCACCGAGGTGTGAGGGGGCGCTTTTTGCGCCGACGATGGGGGGCGACTGGTGCCCGCGCTGCGTCTGTCCGACATTCGGCGGCAGCGCGGGCACTCAGCGAAAGGTGAGTGGCGGCTCGCGCCACGGAGGGGGGCGTCCTACCCGCGCTGCGTCTGTCCGGCATCCGGCGGCAGCGTGGGGGGGGACGAAAGGGCGGCGGCTGGGGTTTTTGTCTCCAGCCGCCGGCCAACCCGTAATCCCGAGCAATCGGGTCCGGGGGCCCGGGCCATACATGGCCTGGGCCGCGAGGAGAAAACCTCTATAAAAAACCACAGTGACTCGAGTGGCGGGCTAGGGGAAGCCCGCCACTCCTAGAGAGTCGGCGAGGTCGCGCTGCTGCGCGAATGGCGACGTAGCCGCGGGTGTTTTTCACCCGCGGCAGCTAGACGTGGCGCCAGGCCGGTCACCGCCGGGCGAGTGACGAGTGCTCAAAAGAGTGTACCCTCGCCCCGGCGGAGAATGACAACGACGGCAAAACAGGGGTTTTAGTGGGTAAACCTCCCGGGCCCCCTCTCATTTTTGATATGAGGGGGGGAGTTTGCGGGAAGGGAGTCCCACATAACCACCGCGTCTTTCCCCAAGGCGCGGTGGTATGCGTAAAGCATTTCCCCTGTATAAAAAAAAAAAAAAAAAAAAAAAAAAAAAAAAAAAAAAAAAAAAAAAAAAAAAAAAAAAAAAAAAGGTTAGGTTAGGTTAGGTTAGGTTAGGTTAGGTTAGGTTAGGTTAGGTTAGGTTAGGTTAGGTTAGGTTAGGTTAGGTTAGGTTAGGTTGGGGTGCAGGTGGGGGTGCAGGTGAGAGGCCTCCTCGTGGCGCACCCTGGGCAACGTCAGCTCCAAGTGCCCACCAGCTTTTGGTGGACACTTGGCGCTGGCGGCTGACTCTCACATCCTTCCCTTCGGTCCTCTTCCCATCCTTCCACTCCCATCCTTTTTAAGGGAAAACCCTTATCCTTCCCCCCTTCCTTCCCACCCCCCCTTCCCCCTTCCCCGGCGGGCCCGGCGGCAGGTAACACTGTCGCCGGGAATAACCGCCCAAAACCGGAGGAGGTACGCCGCTCCTCTGCGATCCGTAGCCCGGGCATCCTGCAACGACCTCCACCAAATGGCGTTGTGGAGTAGTGGGACCCGGAGCGGAGGGCTTGCCTTGATTGGCCGGCCCGCGAGAAAGGAAAACTCTCTAAAAACCCGTCAGGACAAGACGTAAAAACCCTGTGTACACCGGGCGAAATACACAGTAGCCCTCACGGGCACTAGCCTTGCCCCCGGAACGGCGTCACCCGGGGGTCGACCACCCTTTCGTCCAATTATCGTGGGAACAAAAATGGAACATGGCAACTCAACCCGAAAAATGATGATGAGCAGCGAGGAGGATGGGGACACTGACTCGATAGTCAGTGTCGCATCAACAACGAACAGGCATACGTATAAAAGGACACGGAACAGCGACTCGGACCCAGACTTGGATGGGGTCGCGAGCCCTACGACGCGGAAAAGGCGAGGTCGGCCGCCAACCACGGGCCACTACGTGGGCCTGGCAAAGGCCAAGCTGGCGCTCGCTAAGGCAGAGAGATTGGCCGAGCAGCAGAGGGCCGAGGCGGAGGTGACGGCGGCCTCCCGAGAGATTCGGGCTCGCCACAGGGATCTCTCCCTGTCGGAGGTGTCCTCAGATGGGGACGAATTTATGACGGCGACCGCGCTGAACCGCGCGATAGAGGATAATGTCGCCATAATAAAGAAAGTCGCAGTCACGTCGGGGAACCTGAAAGGTGGCTTCATCAAAACCCTGAAGGACGCGGCGGACGAGATTGGGAAAGTCGCCCTAATCCTCCAGAGCCGATGCACCTCCGAGGAGACGCGTGGCCTGCAGGCGGACAATGCCCGCCTCCAGTCTGAGGTCGCGCAGCTCCGGAAGGAGGTTGCGGAAATGCGGGAGCGCATGGAGAGGCCGCGCCCGCAGGCCGAAGCGGCTGTGCCTAGCCGGCCTGAGCCCGACGCCGAGGACCTGGTGCGCACCATTCTGTGCCAGGTGGGCGCGATGGTGAGCGCCAGGTTTGAGGCACTTGAGGAGAGGCTGCTGCCCGAGAGGCGACATCGCCCTCCCCTGGCAGCGGACAGGAGGACGGAGGAACCCCCCGAGATCACTCCCGGGCCATCATCTGCCCCAACCGAGGCTGGCTCCGGTGGCCTGGAGGCTCCAAAGCCAAAAGGGGCGAAGATGCCGAAGAAGAAGCCGGCAAAGAAAGGCCAAACCCCTCGCGAGAGGGCAGCCGAGTCCCAGCCCACCCCACCTGAGGAGCAGAGCTGGAGCGTGGTGGTCAAGAAGGGCCGAAAAAAGAAGACCCAGGCAAAGCAGGGTCCTCCCCGCAAGCCGACCAAAGAAGGTCCGGCGAGGCTCACCCCGCCCAAATCATCTGCGGTAGTGGTCGCCCTCACGCCGGAGGCAGTCGAAAAAGGTGTGACGTACGAGGCGGTGATCGCCGAGGCAAAGGCCAAAATCAGGCTAGCGGACCTCGGGATCACCGCCGTACGTTTCCGAGTGTGTGCGACCGGGGCCCGCATGTTCGAGGTTGCGGACCCGAACAGCGGCCCACTCGCCGACGCGCTCGCCACCAAATTGGGGGAGGTCCTCGGCCGGGACACAATCCGCGTCTCCAGGCCGGTTAAGACGACGGAGATCAAGATCTCCGGCCTGGACGACTCGATCTCGGCCGGGGAGGTTTTGAGCGCGGTCGCCGAGGCGGGCGGCTGCCCCGTGACCAGCCTCAGGAACAGCGGCGGGGTGGTGAGGGACCCTTTCGGCGTGGGGCACATGTGGGTCGAGTGCCCGGTGGCAGCCGCTAATTGCATCGCCGCAGCGGGCCGCCTCAATCTGTCGTGGGTGTCGGCCTCCGTCAAGCTCCTTGAGCCTAGACCTCTGCGGTGCTACAGATGCCTGCAGAGGGGGCACATAAGAGCTCAGTGCAAGGCGGAGGTCGACAGAAGCCAGGAGTGCTTCCGCTGCGGGGTGGCTGGCCACCAATCAAAGGGGTGCTCGGCGAAGCCACGGTGCTCCTTGTGCGCCGCCGCAAACAAACCGGCAGACCACCTGCTGGGGGGCAAGGCGTGCCACGCGCCAGCCCCCAAAGCCGGCAGAGGAAGGGCCCCACAGCCCCTGTCTGTGGAGGTGGCGATGGAGACGGGCCCCGCCACCACCGAGGTGTGAGGGGGGCGCTTTTTGCGCCGACAATGGGGGCGACTGGTGCCCGCGCTGCGTCTGTCCGACATTTGGCGGCAGCGCGGGCACTCAGTGAAAGGTGAGTGGCGGCTCGCGCCGCGGAAGGGGGCGTCCTACCCGCGCTGCGTCTGTCCGGCATCCGGCGGCAGCGTGGGGGGGGACGAAAGGGCGGCGGCTGTGCTTTTTGTGTCCAGCCGTCGGCCAACCCGTAATCCCGAGCAATCGGGTCCGGGGGCCCGGGCCATACATGGCCTGGGCCGCGAGGAGAAAACCTCTATAAAAAACCACAGCGACTCGAGTGGCGGGCTAGGGGAAGCCCGCCACTCCTAGAGAGTCGGCGAGGTCGCGCTTCTGCGCGAATGGCGACGTAGCCGCGGGTGTTTTCACCCGCGGCAGCTAGACGTGGCGCCAGGCCGGTCACCGCCGGGCGAGTGACGAGTGCTCAAAAGAGTGTACCCTCGCCCCGGCGGAGAATGACAACGACGGCAAAACAGGGGTTTTAGTGGGTAAACCTCCCGGGCCCCCTCTCATTTTTGATATGAGGGGGGGAGTTTGCGGGAAGGGAGTCCCACATAACCACCGCGTCTGTCCCCAAGGCGCGGTGGTATGCGTAAAGCATTTCCCCTGTCTAAAAAAAAAAAAAAAAAAAAAAAAAAAAAAAAAAAAAAAAAAAAAAAAAAAAAAAAAAAAAAAAAAAGGTTGGGGTGCAGGTGAGAGGCCTCCTCGTGGCGCACCCTGGGCAACGTCAGCTCCAGGTGCCCACCAGCTTTTGGTGGACACCTGGCGCTGGCGGCTGACTCTCACACCTTTCCCTTCGGTCCTCTTCCTATCCTTCCATTCCCATCCTTTCTAAGGGAAAACCCTTATCCTTTCCCCCCTTCCTTCCCACCCACCCCTCCCCCCTTTCCCGGGCGGGCCTGGCGGCAGGTAACACTGTCGTCGGGAATAACCGCCCAAGATAGAGTGAGGCACGCCGCTCCTCTGAAATCCGTAGCCCGGGCATCCCGCAACGACCTCCACCAAATGGCGTTGTGGAGTAGTGGGACCCGGAGCGGAGGGCTTGCCTTAATTGGCCGGCCCGCGAGATGGAGACTCTATAAAACCCGACAGGATAAGTCGTTAAAACCCTGTACATACCTGGCGACCTGTACAGTATATAGCCTTGCCCCCGGAAAGGCGTCACCCGGGGGTCGACCAATATATCGACCATACTCGTGGGATCAATAATGGAACTGGCTAACAAAAAAGGAACGATGATGGAGAGTAGCGAGGAGGAAGGGGACACTGACTCGATGGTCAGTGTCGCTTCAAAGACGACCCGGCTTACGCACAAACGGACTAGGAACGCTAGTGATGGCTCGGACCCAGACTCCAGTCTGGATGGGGTTGCGAGCCCAACAATGAGGAAGAAGCGAGGGCGACCGCCAACCACGGGCCATTACGTTGGCCTGGCGAGGGCGAAGCTGGCCCTGGTAGAGGCGGAAAGACTGGCCGAGCAGCAGAGGGCTGAGGCTGAGATCGCCGCAACCTCTCGAGAGGTAAGGGCGCGCACGAGGGAGCTTGCCCTGTCGGAGGCGTCCTCGGGTGGCGACGACGACTTTCAAACGGCGACCGCGCTAAGCCGTGCGATCTACGATAATGTCGCCTTAATAAGGAGGGTCGCCACCACGTCGGGGAACCTAAAGGGGACCTTTATGAAGGCCCTGAAGGACGCCGCCGACGACATCGGCAAGTCTGCGCTGATCCTCCAAAGCCGCTGCACCTCAGAGGAGACGCGGGGCCTACAGGAGGACAATGCCCGTCTCAAGTCGGAGATCGCGCAGCTCCGCAAGGAGGTGGCCGAGATGCGGGAGCGCCTGGACGGGCCGCGCCCGCAAGCTGAAGTTGTGGCGAGTCAGCCTAAACCGGCACCCTTCGACGCCGATGACCTGGTGCGCACCATCCTTTGCCAGGTGGGCACAATGGTGAGCGCCAGGTTTGAGGCCTTCGAGGACAGGTTGCTGCCGGAGAAACGACTTCGCCCTCCCTTGGCAGCGGACAGGCGGGCCCAAAAGACTCGCGAGACCTCTCCTGAGCCATCTTCTGCCCCAATAGAGATCGAGGCTGCCCCGGTCCACGCCAGCAATGGTGGACCGGAGGCTCAAAAGCCTAAAGGGGCAAAGAAGCCGAAGGAAAAGAAGCCGGCGAAGAAGGGGCAGGGCTCTGTTGGAACTCCTCGCGAGAGAGCAGCAGAGTCCCGGCCCACACCAACCGCACCACAACCCGTGGACCAGGCGAGCTCGCTCCAACCCGAGGAGCAAACCTGGAGCTTGGTGGTGAAGAAGGGGGGCAAAAATAAAAAGAAGGCCCAGGCAAAGCAGGGCCCCCCCCGCAAGCCTGCCAAGGAAGGTCCGGCGAGGATAACCCCGCCAAAATCATCCGCGGTGGTGGTTACCCTCACTCCGGAGGCCACCGAGAAGGGCGTTACGTACGAGGCGGTGATCGCCGAGGCAAAGGCCAAAATTAGGCTAGCGGACCTCGGGATCGCCGCCGTACGCTTCCGCGTATCCGCCACAGGTGCCCGCATGTTCGAGGTTGCGGGCGCGGACAGCGGCCCGCGGGCGGACGCGCTCGCTACCAAGTTGGAAGAGGTCCTCAGCCGGGACACAGTCCGCGTCTCCAGGCCGGTCAAAACGACCGAAATCAAAATCTCCGGCCTGGACGACTCGATCTCGGTTGAGGAGGTATTGGGCGCGGTCGCCGAGGCGGGGGGCTGCCCGCGAAGCAGCCTCAAAAATAATGGCGGAGTTGTTAAAAACCCATTCGGGGTGGGGCAGGTGTGGATCGAGTGCCCGGTGGCAGTCGCCAAGCGCATCGCCGCAGCGGGCCGCCTCACACTCTCCTGGGTGTCGGCCTCCGTGAAGCTCCTTGAGCCCAGACCTCTGCGGTGTTATAGATGCCTGCAGAGGGGGCATATCAAGGCTCAATGCGGCGCGGAGACCGACCGAAGCCAGGAGTGCTTCCGATGCGGGGCGACTGGCCACAAGGCTAAGGGGTGCTCGGCAAAGCCGCACTGCTCAATCTGTGCGGCTGCCAAAAAACCAGCTGACCATCTGCTGGGGGGCAAGGCTTGCCCCGCACCAGCCCCTAAAGTTGCACGTAGAAAGGCTGCATCGAAGCCTCAAACAACACGCCAGCTGCCTGTAGAGGTGGCGATGGAGACGGACCCCGCAGCCACCGAATAATGGACCTACACCTTCTACAGGCCAATATCAACCACTGCGCTCGAGCCCAAGACCTGCTCCTTCAGAGCATGGTCGAGTGGTCGACGCACGTGGCGGTGGTTGCGGAGCCCTACTTCGTCCCTCCGAACAGGGATGACTGGGCGTCTGATGCGGACGGTCTGGTGGCCCTCATTGTGCCGAGATCAAATGGCTCGCCGATCGTGGAGGGCGTGCATAGAGGTCATGGTTGCGTCGCGGCCGTCGTTGGAGGGGTCACGACCGTCGGTGTGTACTGCCCCCCGAGCAGAACCCTCGCAGAGTTCGAGGGCCTCCTTGGCCAAGTCGAGGCCCTCATCGGCAGGAGTCACCCACTTCCCGCCTTGGTAATGGGTGACTTCAACGCCAAAAACTCTGCGTGGGGTTGTTCGGCCACAGATGCGAGGGGTGCAGTACTAGAGGAGTGGGCACTGACGGCGGGACTCACACTCCTGAACCGCGGCTCGCGTCCGACCTGTGTTCGGCCGCAGGGCAGCTCCGTCGTCGACCTGTCGTTCGCCAGCCGTCCGATAGCGCGCCGAGTGTACGGGTGGGAAGTCGTGGAGGACGTAGAAACACTCTCCGACCACCTATACATTCGCTTTAAGGTGTCTGCGTCCTCCGCGGCTCCGTTCCGCTCGGAGCGCGGCGCGCTGCCTGGCGACGGCCCACGGTGGGTGCTGAAGCGTCTAGACAGGGAGGTCCTCATAGAGGCCTCCCTCGTCGAAACGTGGACGCCCCCCGACAGCACTCGAAGTGTCGACGACGAGGCTGCAGCGCTGCGCCAATCGATGACTCGCGCCTGCGACGCGTCGATGCCGCGTCAGGGTCTCCTTCCGCCGAGACGCCAAGTGTACTGGTGGTCTGCCGACATCGCCGAACTACGCGTACAATGCGTAGCGGCAAGGCGCCAGTACCAGAGGCAACGGCGGAGGAGACACCAAGACGAGTCGGCCGAGTCGTCGTTGCGCGCGGCCTACACAGCGGCCAAACGCGCCCTCCGCATCGCCATTAGTGAGTCGAGGGACGGGGCTAGAGAAGAAATGGTGGAGACTCTGAACCAGGATCCGTGGGGTCGCCCCTACCGGATGGTGCAGGGAAGATTCCGGCAGTGGGCGCCTCCCCTGACGCAGAGTCTCCAGCCCCAGTTGGTGGAAGCGGTGGTGACGGCCCTTTTTCCCCGTAGGGGCGAGCACACCCCTCCATCCATGGCACCGCCTGCAAGGCGAGAGCCCATCGCCGGGCCCGAGGACATACCGCCGGTATCTGCCGGGGAATTCGGGGCCGCGATCCTTCGGCTTCGCGCCAAGAACACGGCCCCGGGTCCGGACGGTGTTCCCGGCCGGGCGTGGGTGCTAGCGGCGGATGCTTACGAGGAGAGGGTGTGCAGCCTAATGGACGCATGCCTCGTCCAAGGACGCTTCCCGCAGGCGTGGAAGAGCGGCACGCTGGTCCTGCTGAAGAAGGAAGGCCGTGCGGTCGACTCGCCGTCCGGGTATCGGCCGATCGTGCTCCTCGACGAGGTGGCGAAGCTCTTCGAGCGTATAATAGCCAACCGCCTCGTCGAGCACCTGGAGAGGGTCGGTCCGAACCTGGACGACAACCAGTTCGGCTTCAGGGTGGGCAGGTCCACCGTGCACGCGATTCTGCGGGTGAAGGCGATGGCGGAGGAAGCAGTCGCACAGGGCGAGGTCGTCTTGGCGGTGTCTCTTGACATCGCCAACGCCTTCAACACCTTGCCCTGGAGTTGCATTAGGGAGGCACTCCGGTATCACCGGGTGCCGAACTACCTCCGCCGCGTCATCGCCGACTACCTGTCGGGGAGATCCGTGGCGTACAGGAGCCGAGAGGCGTGGTGCCGCCATGTTGTGTCGTGCGGTGTTCCGCAGGGGTCGGTCCTCGGGCCGCTCCTGTGGAACATCGGCTACGACTGGGCGTTGCGGGGTGTCCTCCTCCGCGGGGTGAGCGTCACTTGCTACGCGGACGACACCCTCGTGACGGCCCGGGGCGGCACACACCGAGAGTGCGCCATGTTGGCGACGGCGGGAGTGGCCCAGGTTGTGGGTCGCATTCGGGCGTTGGGTCTCGAGGTGGCCTTAAATAAGTCCGAGGCTCTGTGTTTTCACGGACCTCGGAACGGGCCACCTTCGGGATCCCACATCGTCGTGGGCGGTGTGCGTATTAACATCGAGCCCCAAATGAAATATTTGGGGCTCACGCTCGACAGCCGGTGGACCTTTGAGGGCCACTTCCGTCGGTTGGCGCCCAAGCTGTTGCGCGCGGCGGCCGCACTCGGTAGTCTTCTGCCGAACCTAAACGGCCCGAAGTCGGCCTGCCGGCGCCTGTACTTGGGCGTCGTTCGCTCTATGGCACTGTACGGGGCACCCGTGTGGGACGGGGCTCTGAACGGCCGGACAATCGCCCTCCTGCACCGACCGCAGAGGGCGATGGCCATCAGAGCCATCCGTGGATACCGCACGGTGTCCTTTGAGGCGGCGTGCGTTTTGGCCGGCTCCCTGCCGTGGGAACTGGAGGCGGGGGTTCTCGCGTCCGTGTTTTCTTGGCGCGAGAACCAGATCGCCACACACCGGCTCCCGCCCGCAGTGGAGGCGGTCGAAAGGGTGAGAGAGGAGCGGCGAGGGTCCGCCATACTCCAGTGGCGGCGCAATCTGCGCCACCCGAGTGCTGGTGTTCGGACGGTAGAGGCAGTCCGTCCAGTCCTGGTGCAGTGGCTGGAGCGGAGGCACGGTGCGCTCACCTTCCGGTTGTCGCAGGTGCTGTCGGGGCATGGTTGCTTCGGCAAGTACCTGCACCGGATCGGAAGGGAGCCATCGGCGGTGTGCCACCACTGCGACGGCTGCCTCGAAGACACCGCCCAGCACACGCTGGAGGAGTGTCCGGCGTGGGTGGATCAGCGTCGGGAGCTCATGGCCGTCGTGGGCGGCAATCTCTCATTGCCGGTCATTGTGACCTCCATGGTGGAGACTGACCGTGCGTGGGGTGCCGCCCAGCAGTTCGCTGAGGCGGTCATGGGCCTGAAGGAGGAGGCGGAAAGGGTGCGGGAGGCGAATGCTCCCGACCCGATTCGAAGCCGCCGCCTGGGGAGGCGAAGGCGCGCGTACGCGCGCAACGCCCCTCCACCCTAACAGTGACTCGAGTGGCGGGCTAGGGGAAGCCCGCCACTCCTAGAGAGTCGGAGATGGCGCGCACACGCGCGAATGGCGTCGTAGCCGCGGGTGGAAACACCCGCGGTAGCAAGTCGTGGCGTCATGCCGGTCACCGCCGGGCGAGTAGACGAGTGCTCGTAAGAGTGTACCCTCGTCCCGGCGGAGAATGACACAGACGGCAAAAAGATGGGTTTTAGTGGGTATACCTCTCGGGCCCCTTCTCATTTTTTGATATGAGAAGGGGAGTTTGCGAGAGGGAGTCCCACATAACCACCGCGTCTCCCCTGGCGCGGTGGTATGCGTAATGCATTTCCCATCTATAAAAAAAAAAAAAAAAAAAAAAAAAAAAAAAAAGGTTAGGTTAGGTTAGGTTAGGTTAGGTTAGGTTAGGTTAGGTTAGGTTAGGTTAGGTTAGGTTAGGTTAGGTTAGGTTAGGTTAGGTTAGGTTAGGTTAGGTTAGGTTAGGTTAGGTTAGGTTAGGTTAGGTTAGGTTAGGTTAGGTTAGGTTAGGTTAGGTTAGGTTAGGTTAGGTTAGGTTAGGTTAGGTTAGGTTAGGTTAGGTTAGGTTAGGTTAGGTTAGGTTAGGTTAGGTTAGGTTAGGTTAGGTTAGGTTAGGTTAGGTTAGGTTAGGTTAGGTTAGGTTAGGTTAGGTTAGGTTAGGTTAGGTTAGGTTAGGTTAGGTTAGGTTAGGTTAGGTTAGGTTAGGTTAGGTTAGGTTAGGTTAGGTTAGGTTAGGTTAGGTTAGGTTAGGTTAGGTTAGGTTAGGTTAGGTTAGGTTAGGTTAGGTTAGGTTAGGTTAGGTTAGGTTAGGTTAGGTTAGGTTAGGTTAGGTTAGGTTAGGTTAGGTTAGGTTAGGTTAGGTTAGGTTAGGTTAGGTTAGGTTAGGTTAGGTTAGGTTAGGTTAGGTTAGGTTAGGTTAGGTTAGGTTAGGTTAGGTTAGGTTAGGTTAGGTTAGGTTAGGTTAGGTTAGGTTAGGTTAGGTTAGGTTAGGTTAGGTTAGGTTAGGTTAGGTTAGGTTAGGTTAGGTTAGGTTAGGTTAGGTTAGGTTAGGTTAGGTTAGGTTAGGTTAGGTTAGGTTAGGTTAGGTTAGGTTAGGTTAGGTTAGGTTAGGTTAGGTTAGGTTAGGTTAGGTTAGGTTAGGTTAGGTTAGGTTAGGTTAGGTTAGGTTAGGTTAGGTTAGGTTAGGTTAGGTTAGGTTAGGTTAGGTTAGGTTAGGTTAGGTTAGGTTAGGTTAGGTTAGGTTAGGTTAGGTTAGGTTAGGTTAGGTTAGGTTAGGTTAGGTTAGGTTAGGTTAGGTTAGGTTAGGTTAGGTTAGGTTAGGTTAGGTTAGGTTAGGTTAGGTTAGGTTAGGTTAGGTTAGGTTAGGTTAGGTTAGGTTAGGTTAGGTTAGGTTAGGTTAGGTTAGGTTAGGTTAGGTTAGGTTAGGTTAGGTTAGGTTAGGTTAGGTTAGGTTAGGTTAGGTTAGGTTAGGTTAGGTTAGGTTAGGTTAGGTTAGGTTAGGTTAGGTTAGGTTAGGTTAGGTTAGGTTAGGTTAGGTTAGGTTAGGTTAGGTTAGGTTAGGTTAGGTTAGGTTAGGTTAGGTTAGGTTAGGTTAGGTTAGGTTAGGTTAGGTTAGGTTAGGTTAGGTTAGGTTAGGTTAGGTTAGGTTAGGTTAGGTTAGGTTAGGTTAGGTTAGGTTAGGTTAGGTTAGGTTAGGTTAGGTTAGGTTAGGTTAGGTTAGGTTAGGTTAGGTTAGGTTAGGTTAGGTTAGGTTAGGTTAGGTTAGGTTAGGTTAGGTTAGGTTAGGTTAGGTTAGGTTAGGTTAGGTTAGGTTAGGTTAGGTTAGGTTAGGTTAGGTTAGGTTAGGTTAGGTTAGGTTAGGTTAGGTTAGGTTAGGTTAGGTTAGGTTAGGTTAGGTTAGGTTAGGTTAGGTTAGGTTAGGTTAGGTTAGGTTAGGTTAGGTTAGGTTAGGTTAGGTTAGGTTAGGTTAGGTTAGGTTAGGTTAGGTTAGGTTAGGTTAGGTTAGGTTAGGTTAGGTTAGGTTAGGTTAGGTTAGGTTAGGTTAGGTTAGGTTAGGTTAGGTTAGGTTAGGTTAGGTTAGGTTAGGTTAGGTTAGGTTAGGTTAGGTTAGGTTAGGTTAGGTTAGGTTAGGTTAGGTTAGGTTAGGTTAGGTTAGGTTAGGTTAGGTTAGGTTAGGTTAGGTTAGGTTAGGTTAGGTTAGGTTAGGTTAGGTTAGGTTAGGTTAGGTTAGGTTAGGTTAGGTTAGGTTAGGTTAGGTTAGGTTAGGTTAGGTTAGGTTAGGTTAGGTTAGGTTAGGTTAGGTTAGGTTAGGTTAGGTTAGGTTAGGTTAGGTTAGGTTAGGTTAGGTTAGGTTAGGTTAGGTTAGGTTAGGTTAGGTTAGGTTAGGTTAGGTTAGGTTAGGTTAGGTTAGGTTAGGTTAGGTTAGGTTAGGTTAGGTTAGGTTAGGTTAGGTTAGGTTAGGTTAGGTTAGGTTAGGTTAGGTTAGGTTAGGTTAGGTTAGGTTAGGTTAGGTTAGGTTAGGTTAGGTTAGGTTAGGTTAGGTTAGGTTAGGTTAGGTTAGGTTAGGTTAGGTTAGGTTAGGTTAGGTTAGGTTAGGTTAGGTTAGGTTAGGTTAGGTTAGGTTAGGTTAGGTTAGGTTAGGTTAGGTTAGGTTAGGTTAGGTTAGGTTAGGTTAGGTTAGGTTAGGTTAGGTTAGGTTAGGTTAGGTTAGGTTAGGTTAGGTTAGGTTAGGTTAGGTTAGGTTAGGTTAGGTTAGGTTAGGTTAGGTTAGGTTAGGTTAGGTTAGGTTAGGTTAGGTTAGGTTAGGTTAGGTTAGGTTAGGTTAGGTTAGGTTAGGTTAGGTTAGGTTAGGTTAGGTTAGGTTAGGTTAGGTTAGGTTAGGTTAGGTTAGGTTAGGTTAGGTTAGGTTAGGTTAGGTTAGGTTAGGTTAGGTTAGGTTAGGTTAGGTTAGGTTAGGTTAGGTTAGGTTAGGTTAGGTTAGGTTAGGTTAGGTTAGGTTAGGTTAGGTTAGGTTAGGTTAGGTTAGGTTAGGTTAGGTTAGGTTAGGTTAGGTTAGGTTAGGTTAGGTTAGGTTAGGTTAGGTTAGGTTAGGTTAGGTTAGGTTAGGTTAGGTTAGGTTAGGTTAGGTTAGGTTAGGTTAGGTTAGGTTAGGTTAGGTTAGGTTAGGTTAGGTTAGGTTAGGTTAGGTTAGGTTAGGTTAGGTTAGGTTAGGTTAGGTTAGGTTAGGTTAGGTTAGGTTAGGTTAGGTTAGGTTAGGTTAGGTTAGGTTAGGTTAGGTTAGGTTAGGTTAGGTTAGGTTAGGTTAGGTTAGGTTAGGTTAGGTTAGGTTAGGTTAGGTTAGGTTAGGTTAGGTTAGGTTAGGTTAGGTTAGGTTAGGTTAGGTTAGGTTAGGTTAGGTTAGGTTAGGTTAGGTTAGGTTAGGTTAGGTTAGGTTAGGTTAGGTTAGGTTAGGTTAGGTTAGGTTAGGTTAGGTTAGGTTAGGTTAGGTTAGGTTAGGTTAGGTTAGGTTAGGTTAGGTTAGGTTAGGTTAGGTTAGGTTAGGTTAGGTTAGGTTAGGTTAGGTTAGGTTAGGTTAGGTTAGGTTAGGTTAGGTTAGGTTAGGTTAGGTTAGGTTAGGTTAGGTTAGGTTAGGTTAGGTTAGGTTAGGTTAGGTTAGGTTAGGTTAGGTTAGGTTAGGTTAGGTTAGGTTAGGTTAGGTTAGGTTAGGTTAGGTTAGGTTAGGTTAGGTTAGGTTAGGTTAGGTTAGGTTAGGTTAGGTTAGGTTAGGTTAGGTTAGGTTAGGTTAGGTTAGGTTAGGTTAGGTTAGGTTAGGTTAGGTTAGGTTAGGTTAGGTTAGGTTAGGTTAGGTTAGGTTAGGTTAGGTTAGGTTAGGTTAGGTTAGGTTAGGTTAGGTTAGGTTAGGTTAGGTTAGGTTAGGTTAGGTTAGGTTAGGTTAGGTTAGGTTAGGTTAGGTTAGGTTAGGTTAGGTTAGGTTAGGTTAGGTTAGGTTAGGTTAGGTTAGGTTAGGTTAGGTTAGGTTAGGTTAGGTTAGGTTAGGTTAGGTTAGGTTAGGTTAGGTTAGGTTAGGTTAGGTTAGGTTAGGTTAGGTTAGGTTAGGTTAGGTTAGGTTAGGTTAGGTTAGGTTAGGTTAGGTTAGGTTAGGTTAGGTTAGGTTAGGTTAGGTTAGGTTAGGTTAGGTTAGGTTAGGTTAGGTTAGGTTAGGTTAGGTTAGGTTAGGTTAGGTTAGGTTAGGTTAGGTTAGGTTAGGTTAGGTTAGGTTAGGTTAGGTTAGGTTAGGTTAGGTTAGGTTAGGTTAGGTTAGGTTAGGTTAGGTTAGGTTAGGTTAGGTTAGGTTAGGTTAGGTTAGGTTAGGTTAGGTTAGGTTAGGTTAGGTTAGGTTAGGTTAGGTTAGGTTAGGTTAGGTTAGGTTAGGTTAGGTTAGGTTAGGTTAGGTTAGGTTAGGTTAGGTTAGGTTAGGTTAGGTTAGGTTAGGTTAGGTTAGGTTAGGTTAGGTTAGGTTAGGTTAGGTTAGGTTAGGTTAGGTTAGGTTAGGTTAGGTTAGGTTAGGTTAGGTTAGGTTAGGTTAGGTTAGGTTAGGTTAGGTTAGGTTAGGTTAGGTTAGGTTAGGTTAGGTTAGGTTAGGTTAGGTTAGGTTAGGTTAGGTTAGGTTAGGTTAGGTTAGGTTAGGTTAGGTTAGGTTAGGTTAGGTTAGGTTAGGTTAGGTTAGGTTAGGTTAGGTTAGGTTAGGTTAGGTTAGGTTAGGTTAGGTTAGGTTAGGTTAGGTTAGGTTAGGTTAGGTTAGGTTAGGTTAGGTTAGGTTAGGTTAGGTTAGGTTAGGTTAGGTTAGGTTAGGTTAGGTTAGGTTAGGTTAGGTTAGGTTAGGTTAGGTTAGGTTAGGTTAGGTTAGGTTAGGTTAGGTTAGGTTAGGTTAGGTTAGGTTAGGTTAGGTTAGGTTAGGTTAGGTTAGGTTAGGTTAGGTTAGGTTAGGTTAGGTTAGGTTAGGTTAGGTTAGGTTAGGTTAGGTTAGGTTAGGTTAGGTTAGGTTAGGTTAGGTTAGGTTAGGTTAGGTTAGGTTAGGTTAGGTTAGGTTAGGTTAGGTTAGGTTAGGTTAGGTTAGGTTAGGTTAGGTTAGGTTAGGTTAGGTTAGGTTAGGTTAGGTTAGGTTAGGTTAGGTTAGGTTAGGTTAGGTTAGGTTAGGTTAGGTTAGGTTAGGTTAGGTTAGGTTAGGTTAGGTTAGGTTAGGTTAGGTTAGGTTAGGTTAGGTTAGGTTAGGTTAGGTTAGGTTAGGTTAGGTTAGGTTAGGTTAGGTTAGGTTAGGTTAGGTTAGGTTAGGTTAGGTTAGGTTAGGTTAGGTTAGGTTAGGTTAGGTTAGGTTAGGTTAGGTTAGGTTAGGTTAGGTTAGGTTAGGTTAGGTTAGGTTAGGTTAGGTTAGGTTAGGTTAGGTTAGGTTAGGTTAGGTTAGGTTAGGTTAGGTTAGGTTAGGTTAGGTTAGGTTAGGTTAGGTTAGGTTAGGTTAGGTTAGGTTAGGTTAGGTTAGGTTAGGTTAGGTTAGGTTAGGTTAGGTTAGGTTAGGTTAGGTTAGGTTAGGTTAGGTTAGGTTAGGTTAGGTTAGGTTAGGTTAGGTTAGGTTAGGTTAGGTTAGGTTAGGTTAGGTTAGGTTAGGTTAGGTTAGGTTAGGTTAGGTTAGGTTAGGTTAGGTTAGGTTAGGTTAGGTTAGGTTAGGTTAGGTTAGGTTAGGTTAGGTTAGGTTAGGTTAGGTTAGGTTAGGTTAGGTTAGGTTAGGTTAGGTTAGGTTAGGTTAGGTTAGGTTAGGTTAGGTTAGGTTAGGTTAGGTTAGGTTAGGTTAGGTTAGGTTAGGTTAGGTTAGGTTAGGTTAGGTTAGGTTAGGTTAGGTTAGGTTAGGTTAGGTTAGGTTAGGTTAGGTTAGGTTAGGTTAGGTTAGGTTAGGTTAGGTTAGGTTAGGTTAGGTTAGGTTAGGTTAGGTTAGGTTAGGTTAGGTTAGGTTAGGTTAGGTTAGGTTAGGTTAGGTTAGGTTAGGTTAGGTTAGGTTAGGTTAGGTTAGGTTAGGTTAGGTTAGGTTAGGTTAGGTTAGGTTAGGTTAGGTTAGGTTAGGTTAGGTTAGGTTAGGTTAGGTTAGGTTAGGTTAGGTTAGGTTAGGTTAGGTTAGGTTAGGTTAGGTTAGGTTAGGTTAGGTTAGGTTAGGTTAGGTTAGGTTAGGTTAGGTTAGGTTAGGTTAGGTTAGGTTAGGTTAGGTTAGGTTAGGTTAGGTTAGGTTAGGTTAGGTTAGGTTAGGTTAGGTTAGGTTAGGTTAGGTTAGGTTAGGTTAGGTTAGGTTAGGTTAGGTTAGGTTAGGTTAGGTTAGGTTAGGTTAGGTTAGGTTAGGTTAGGTTAGGTTAGGTTAGGTTAGGTTAGGTTAGGTTAGGTTAGGTTAGGTTAGGTTAGGTTAGGTTAGGTTAGGTTAGGTTAGGTTAGGTTAGGTTAGGTTAGGTTAGGTTAGGTTAGGTTAGGTTAGGTTAGGTTAGGTTAGGTTAGGTTAGGTTAGGTTAGGTTAGGTTAGGTTAGGTTAGGTTAGGTTAGGTTAGGTTAGGTTAGGTTAGGTTAGGTTAGGTTAGGTTAGGTTAGGTTAGGTTAGGTTAGGTTAGGTTAGGTTAGGTTAGGTTAGGTTAGGTTAGGTTAGGTTAGGTTAGGTTAGGTTAGGTTAGGTTAGGTTAGGTTAGGTTAGGTTAGGTTAGGTTAGGTTAGGTTAGGTTAGGTTAGGTTAGGTTAGGTTAGGTTAGGTTAGGTTAGGTTAGGTTAGGTTAGGTTAGGTTAGGTTAGGTTAGGTTAGGTTAGGTTAGGTTAGGTTAGGTTAGGTTAGGTTAGGTTAGGTTAGGTTAGGTTAGGTTAGGTTAGGTTAGGTTAGGTTAGGTTAGGTTAGGTTAGGTTAGGTTAGGTTAGGTTAGGTTAGGTTAGGTTAGGTTAGGTTAGGTTAGGTTAGGTTAGGTTAGGTTAGGTTAGGTTAGGTTAGGTTAGGTTAGGTTAGGTTAGGTTAGGTTAGGTTAGGTTAGGTTAGGTTAGGTTAGGTTAGGTTAGGTTAGGTTAGGTTAGGTTAGGTTAGGTTAGGTTAGGTTAGGTTAGGTTAGGTTAGGTTAGGTTAGGTTAGGTTAGGTTAGGTTAGGTTAGGTTAGGTTAGGTTAGGTTAGGTTAGGTTAGGTTAGGTTAGGTTAGGTTAGGTTAGGTTAGGTTAGGTTAGGTTAGGTTAGGTTAGGTTAGGTTAGGTTAGGTTAGGTTAGGTTAGGTTAGGTTAGGTTAGGTTAGGTTAGGTTAGGTTAGGTTAGGTTAGGTTAGGTTAGGTTAGGTTAGGTTAGGTTAGGTTAGGTTAGGTTAGGTTAGGTTAGGTTAGGTTAGGTTAGGTTAGGTTAGGTTAGGTTAGGTTAGGTTAGGTTAGGTTAGGTTAGGTTAGGTTAGGTTAGGTTAGGTTAGGTTAGGTTAGGTTAGGTTAGGTTAGGTTAGGTTAGGTTAGGTTAGGTTAGGTTAGGTTAGGTTAGGTTAGGTTAGGTTAGGTTAGGTTAGGTTAGGTTAGGTTAGGTTAGGTTAGGTTAGGTTAGGTTAGGTTAGGTTAGGTTAGGTTAGGTTAGGTTAGGTTAGGTTAGGTTAGGTTAGGTTAGGTTAGGTTAGGTTAGGTTAGGTTAGGTTAGGTTAGGTTAGGTTAGGTTAGGTTAGGTTAGGTTAGGTTAGGTTAGGTTAGGTTAGGTTAGGTTAGGTTAGGTTAGGTTAGGTTAGGTTAGGTTAGGTTAGGTTAGGTTAGGTTAGGTTAGGTTAGGTTAGGTTAGGTTAGGTTAGGTTAGGTTAGGTTAGGTTAGGTTAGGTTAGGTTAGGTTAGGTTAGGTTAGGTTAGGTTAGGTTAGGTTAGGTTAGGTTAGGTTAGGTTAGGTTAGGTTAGGTTAGGTTAGGTTAGGTTAGGTTAGGTTAGGTTAGGTTAGGTTAGGTTAGGTTAGGTTAGGTTAGGTTAGGTTAGGTTAGGTTAGGTTAGGTTAGGTTAGGTTAGGTTAGGTTAGGTTAGGTTAGGTTAGGTTAGGTTAGGTTAGGTTAGGTTAGGTTAGGTTAGGTTAGGTTAGGTTAGGTTAGGTTAGGTTAGGTTAGGTTAGGTTAGGTTAGGTTAGGTTAGGTTAGGTTAGGTTAGGTTAGGTTAGGTTAGGTTAGGTTAGGTTAGGTTAGGTTAGGTTAGGTTAGGTTAGGTTAGGTTAGGTTAGGTTAGGTTAGGTTAGGTTAGGTTAGGTTAGGTTAGGTTAGGTTAGGTTAGGTTAGGTTAGGTTAGGTTAGGTTAGGTTAGGTTAGGTTAGGTTAGGTTAGGTTAGGTTAGGTTAGGTTAGGTTAGGTTAGGTTAGGTTAGGTTAGGTTAGGTTAGGTTAGGTTAGGTTAGGTTAGGTTAGGTTAGGTTAGGTTAGGTTAGGTTAGGTTAGGTTAGGTTAGGTTAGGTTAGGTTAGGTTAGGTTAGGTTAGGTTAGGTTAGGTTAGGTTAGGTTAGGTTAGGTTAGGTTAGGTTAGGTTAGGTTAGGTTAGGTTAGGTTAGGTTAGGTTAGGTTAGGTTAGGTTAGGTTAGGTTAGGTTAGGTTAGGTTAGGTTAGGTTAGGTTAGGTTAGGTTAGGTTAGGTTAGGTTAGGTTAGGTTAGGTTAGGTTAGGTTAGGTTAGGTTAGGTTAGGTTAGGTTAGGTTAGGTTAGGTTAGGTTAGGTTAGGTTAGGTTAGGTTAGGTTAGGTTAGGTTAGGTTAGGTTAGGTTAGGTTAGGTTAGGTTAGGTTAGGTTAGGTTAGGTTAGGTTAGGTTAGGTTAGGTTAGGTTAGGTTAGGTTAGGTTAGGTTAGGTTAGGTTAGGTTAGGTTAGGTTAGGTTAGGTTAGGTTAGGTTAGGTTAGGTTAGGTTAGGTTAGGTTAGGTTAGGTTAGGTTAGGTTAGGTTAGGTTAGGTTAGGTTAGGTTAGGTTAGGTTAGGTTAGGTTAGGTTAGGTTAGGTTAGGTTAGGTTAGGTTAGGTTAGGTTAGGTTAGGTTAGGTTAGGTTAGGTTAGGTTAGGTTAGGTTAGGTTAGGTTAGGTTAGGTTAGGTTAGGTTAGGTTAGGTTAGGTTAGGTTAGGTTAGGTTAGGTTAGGTTAGGTTAGGTTAGGTTAGGTTAGGTTAGGTTAGGTTAGGTTAGGTTAGGTTAGGTTAGGTTAGGTTAGGTTAGGTTAGGTTAGGTTAGGTTAGGTTAGGTTAGGTTAGGTTAGGTTAGGTTAGGTTAGGTTAGGTTAGGTTAGGTTAGGTTAGGTTAGGTTAGGTTAGGTTAGGTTAGGTTAGGTTAGGTTAGGTTAGGTTAGGTTAGGTTAGGTTAGGTTAGGTTAGGTTAGGTTAGGTTAGGTTAGGTTAGGTTAGGTTAGGTTAGGTTAGGTTAGGTTAGGTTAGGTTAGGTTAGGTTAGGTTAGGTTAGGTTAGGTTAGGTTAGGTTAGGTTAGGTTAGGTTAGGTTAGGTTAGGTTAGGTTAGGTTAGGTTAGGTTAGGTTAGGTTAGGTTAGGTTAGGTTAGGTTAGGTTAGGTTAGGTTAGGTTAGGTTAGGTTAGGTTAGGTTAGGTTAGGTTAGGTTAGGTTAGGTTAGGTTAGGTTAGGTTAGGTTAGGTTAGGTTAGGTTAGGTTAGGTTAGGTTAGGTTAGGTTAGGTTAGGTTAGGTTAGGTTAGGTTAGGTTAGGTTAGGTTAGGTTAGGTTAGGTTAGGTTAGGTTAGGTTAGGTTAGGTTAGGTTAGGTTAGGTTAGGTTAGGTTAGGTTAGGTTAGGTTAGGTTAGGTTAGGTTAGGTTAGGTTAGGTTAGGTTAGGTTAGGTTAGGTTAGGTTAGGTTAGGTTAGGTTAGGTTAGGTTAGGTTAGGTTAGGTTAGGTTAGGTTAGGTTAGGTTAGGTTAGGTTAGGTTAGGTTAGGTTAGGTTAGGTTAGGTTAGGTTAGGTTAGGTTAGGTTAGGTTAGGTTAGGTTAGGTTAGGTTAGGTTAGGTTAGGTTAGGTTAGGTTAGGTTAGGTTAGGTTAGGTTAGGTTAGGTTAGGTTAGGTTAGGTTAGGTTAGGTTAGGTTAGGTTAGGTTAGGTTAGGTTAGGTTAGGTTAGGTTAGGTTAGGTTAGGTTAGGTTAGGTTAGGTTAGGTTAGGTTAGGTTAGGTTAGGTTAGGTTAGGTTAGGTTAGGTTAGGTTAGGTTAGGTTAGGTTAGGTTAGGTTAGGTTAGGTTAGGTTAGGTTAGGTTAGGTTAGGTTAGGTTAGGTTAGGTTAGGTTAGGTTAGGTTAGGTTAGGTTAGGTTAGGTTAGGTTAGGTTAGGTTAGGTTAGGTTAGGTTAGGTTAGGTTAGGTTAGGTTAGGTTAGGTTAGGTTAGGTTAGGTTAGGTTAGGTTAGGTTAGGTTAGGTTAGGTTAGGTTAGGTTAGGTTAGGTTAGGTTAGGTTAGGTTAGGTTAGGTTAGGTTAGGTTAGGTTAGGTTAGGTTAGGTTAGGTTAGGTTAGGTTAGGTTAGGTTAGGTTAGGTTAGGTTAGGTTAGGTTAGGTTAGGTTAGGTTAGGTTAGGTTAGGTTAGGTTAGGTTAGGTTAGGTTAGGTTAGGTTAGGTTAGGTTAGGTTAGGTTAGGTTAGGTTAGGTTAGGTTAGGTTAGGTTAGGTTAGGTTAGGTTAGGTTAGGTTAGGTTAGGTTAGGTTAGGTTAGGTTAGGTTAGGTTAGGTTAGGTTAGGTTAGGTTAGGTTAGGTTAGGTTAGGTTAGGTTAGGTTAGGTTAGGTTAGGTTAGGTTAGGTTAGGTTAGGTTAGGTTAGGTTAGGTTAGGTTAGGTTAGGTTAGGTTAGGTTCAGGTTAGGTTAGGTTAGGTTAGGTTAGGTTAGGTTAGGTTAGGTTAGGTTAGGTTAGGTTAGGTTAGGTTAGGTTAGGTTAGGTTAGGTTAGGTTAGGTTAGGTTAGGTTAGGTTAGGTTAGGTTAGGTTAGGTTAGGTTAGGTTAGGTTAGGTTAGGTTAGGTTAGGTTAGGTTAGGTTAGGTTAGGTTAGGTTAGGTTAGGTTAGGTTAGGTTAGGTTAGGTTAGGTTAGGTTAGGTTAGGTTAGGTTAGGTTAG